>MU843648.1:0-23155 GCA_030867255.1 Colletotrichum somersetense | reverse complement strand
TTATAATACCTACTAGCTTAGCTATAGCTAAGTCTTTAGGATGTTTAGAATAGTAATAGCGCTCTTCTCTAGAGAAGGACCCCCTAAATACTAACCGCCATCTTAAAATAACTAGGCATAAGGCCTGCTAGTTATAAAACCTATAAGCTTAGCTGTAGCTAAGTCTTTAGAGTACTTAGGATAGTAATAGTAGTCTTCTCTAGAGGGAAGCCCTCTAGATACTAACCTCTATCTTAAAATAACTAGGCGTAAGGCCTACCAGCCGTTATATCGATTTACTACCCTAACTGTAGCTAAGTATTTAGTATAGTTAGAGGCAGTTACAGACGTATTTCTACACTGCCAGGCCTAGACCGCTAAGGCCAAAAGGTTACTAAGCCACCTAGCAGTAATACTGCTTCCTTTTATAGACCTACTGACACTTTTTATACCTTAACTCTACTATACCTATTTTAACCCTAAATAAATATTTTCTAAAAAAAGATTTAGTATAGGAAAATAAAAAAATCGACTTACAGCTACTAAAACCTTATCTAATCTAGCACGTAAGTCGCTAAATTAACTAAAAAAAGAAAAAAAGTTTCTAACGTATAGAGACTATATATAGTTATTATATAGAGGTTTTTATAAGGATTCTAGATATAAACCCCTTTTTACTATAGCGTACCTGCTAGGCAAGATATTAGCCCTTAAAGTTTAAAAAACCGGCGTTTAGCTAACCTATCTTCTATTATATAATACCTATAGGGCTGTAAGGTATACCGTTAGAAAGGCAGCTAATAGGGGAAGAGTCCTATATAAACCTAAAGCTAGATACCTTATAGCAGGAGATCTTATACTAAAAAAATAGAAAAGTACTTTAAAAGAGCTTTTTATTACCTAGGCTAAGTTTTTTATTACTTTAAAAGAGTTTTTAAGTACTCTAAAAGGTCTCTTATAAGGAACCTAAATATAAAGCTATATTCTATTATATTGTACTTATAGGGCTATAGACTAGTTATACTTATTATATAGAGGCTATTATAAGGGTTCTAGGTATAAAGCCTTTTTTACTATAGCGTACCTGCTGGGCAAGATATTAGCCCTTAAAGTTAAAAAAACCGGCGTTTAGCTAACCTATATTCTATTATATTATACCTATAGGGCCGTAAGGTATACCGTTAGAAAAGCAGCTAATAGCAGAAGAGGGCCTTATAAACCGAGAATAAGATTCCCTATAGCTAGAGATCTTACGCTAAGAAAATAGAAAAGTACCCTTAAAAGCTGTTTTTCTTAGCCTAAAAGACCTTTTTGTTACCCTAGAAGAGTTTTTAAATACCCTAGAGGGTGTTCTATAAGGATTTTAGATATAAAGCCCTTTCTACTATAGTATACCTACCAGTAAGATATCAGCCTTTTAAGTTAAAAAAACCGGCGTTTAGCTAACCTATCTTCTATTATATAATACCTACAGGACCACAAGGTATACCGTTAGAAAGGCAGCTAATAGGGGAAGAAGCCCCTATTAACCCAAAACCAGATTCCCTATAGCAAGAGATCTTATAATAAGAAAAAGAAAAGTACCCTTAAAAGCTGTTTTTCTTAGCCTAGAAGAGTTTTTAAGTACTCTAGAAGGTATCCTATAAGAATTCTAGATATAGAGCTTTTTCTACTATAGCGTACCTACTAGGCAAGATATTAGCCCTTAAAGTTTTAAAAACCGGCGTTTAGCTAACCCATCTTCTATTATATAATACCTATAGGGCTGTAAGGTATACCGTTAGAAAGGCAGCTAATAGGGGAAGAGGCCCCTATAAACCTAAAACTAGATACCTTACAGCCAGAGATCTTATATTAAAAAAATAGAAACGTACCTTGGAAAGCGGTTTATATTACCCTGGAAGAGTTTTTTATTACCCTAGAAGAGTGTTTAAGTACCCTAGAAAGTATTCTATAAGGATTCTAAATATAAAGCCTTTTCTACTATAGTATACTTACTAGGTAAGATATTAGGTATTAAAGTTTTAAAAACAGGCGTTTAGCTAGGCTATATTCTGTTATACTACACCTATAGGGCTGTAAGGCATACTATTAGAAAGGTAACTAATAAGGGAAGAGGCCCCTATAAACCTAGAACCAGATTACCTATAGCAGTAGATTTTATACTAAGAAAATAAAAAAGTACCTTAAAAAAGATTTTTTATTACTTTAAAAGGTATTCTATAAGGAACCTAAATAAAAAGCTATTTTTAAATATATCTTACTTATAGGGCTATAGACTAGTTATACTTATTATATAGAGGCTATTATAAGGGTTCTAGATATAAAGCCCCTTCTACTATAGTATACCTACCAGGCAAGATATTAGTATTAAAAGTTTTAAAAACCGGCGTTTAGCTAAGCCTGCTTCTATTATATTACACCTATAGGGCTATAAAGTATACCGTTAGAAAAGTAAATAATAAGGAAAGAGGGCTATATAATCCTAGAAGTAGAGTATCTATAGTAAGACATCTTATATTTAAAAAAAAGAAAAGTACCCTAGAAGGTCGTTTTTATTACTCTAGGAAAGCGTTTAAGTACCCTAGAGGAGTTTTTAAGTACCCTAAGAGAGGTTTTAAGTACCCTAGAAAGTATTCTATAAGGATTCTAAATATAAAGCCCTTCTACTATAGTATACCTACCAGGCAAGATATTAGCCCTTAAAGTTATAAAAACCGGCGTTTAGCTAGGCCATCTTTTATTATAATATACCTATAGGGCCGTAAGGTATATATTTAGAAAGGCAGCTAATAGTAGAAAAAGGCCTTATAAACTAAGAACTAGATTCCCTATAGCAGGAGATCTTATACTAAAAACATAGAAAAGTACCTTTAAAAGCTATTTTTCTTACCCTAGAAGAGCTTTTAGGTACTTTAAAAGGTCTTCTATAAGGAACCTAAATATAAAGCTATATCTTATTATATTTTACTTATAGTGCTAAGAGGTATATATTAACTTATTTTATAAAGGCTTTTATAAGGATTAGAAATATAAAACTTTTCTTATTATACGGTATCTACTAGGCAAAATATCAGCCCTTAAAGTTTAAAAAACCGGCGTTAAGCTAAGCTACTATATAGTATATTATACCTAGAGGGCTAGGTAGTATACCGCTAGAGCGGTATCTAATAGAGGAAAAAGCCCTTATAAATCTAGACCTTAACCCCTTATAGCAGCTAATATTATATTTAAAACTTATAAAGTACCCTAGAAAGCAGGTTATATATAAAATATAACCTTTTACTATATTAGAAAAAGATACCCTAGAAGTATAATAAGATACCCTAGAGGTAGAAATATACTAAAGATAAAAGTACTATAAAAGTAAAAAGAGTTACCCTAAAGGTAGAAAAAGTACCCTAGATATAGAAATACACTAGAGGTAAAAGTACCTTATAGGTAAACAAAAGTTTCCCTAAAGGTAGAAAAAGGTATCCTAAAGGTAGAAAAAGTTACTCTAGAAGTAGAAAAGGTTACCCTATAAGTAAAAAAAAACCGTATAGGCGGCAAAAAGTAAATAACATAAAGGCAGTAACAATAAGGTTAGGTAGCAGGCACGTTACAGGTTTACATACAGGATCAGATAAGGTTTTAATAGCCGTAAGTTAATTTTTTTATTTTCCTATACTAAATCTTTTTTTAGGAAATATTTTCTTAAAATAAAACCTAGTAGAGTAAAGTTAAAACCTAAAAAGCGTCAGTAGGTCTATAAAAGGGAGAAAGATCTTACCTAACAGCGGCCCTTTTAAACTTTTATTAACACTCTGGCTATAGTAGGCTGCTTACAGGACGTAATAGAGGCTAGGCGACCGTAAGTCGATTTTTTTATTTTTCTATATAAAATCTTTTTTTTAAAAGTATTTTTTTAAGATAAAACCTAGTATAGCAGAGTTAAGGCCTAAAAAGTGCTAGAGGGTTAATAAAAGGGATAAAGGTCTTAGTCAGCAGCAGGCCTTTTAAACTTTTAATATATATACTGTCTTATATTATATAGGCTTCTATATTATAGTACCTTATACCACCTTATAGGCCCCCTATAAGTGCCTTAGCAGCAGGGTACTATAGTAGAAGCCGGCCTATACTAAAGCGTCTGTTAAGGCAGTATAGTAATCTATAGATACCTCTAATAGTCCCTATAGAGTAATTTCTATATACTATAAGGGAAGGGCCTAGGTTGCTGTATTATTATAAGTAAACCTAGAGAATAAAAAGATAAATATTAATATAAACGCTAAATAGCTACAGCTTAGTTACTTCTCCTCCTTAGATATTAGCAGGCTAGGGCTTTTATAAATATTTTCTAAGTAGAATAAAGGGCTATAACCAGCAGCTTAGGCAGTGTAATAAGTACTAAAAACATTTAGATAGACAGTAGGGATAATAACCGTAAGGTAAGTGCTGCAGTAGCCTTACTGGTTATATTAGGCTTAGGTAGATCTATATTGTTACCTATTCTAATAACTCTAGGGCCTAGCAGACCAAAAGGGCTGTTAGCAGCAAGCCGTATCTTAAGTAAGCAATATAAGAGACACAATTAGCAGTAGAGGCAATAACCGTAAGGCTAGTGCTGTAGTAGCTCTACTAGTTATTTTAAGATTAGGTATATCTAAATCGTTACCTATTCTAATAAATCCAGGGCCTAACAGACTAAAAGGGCTATTAGCGGTAAGCTATATCTTAAGTAAGCAGTATAAAAAATATACTTAGCAGTAGGGGAGATAACCGTAAGGCCAGTGCCGCAGCAGCCCTACTGGTAATATTAGGATTAAGCATATCTATATTATTACCTATTCTAGCAAATCTAAGGCCTAGCAGACTAAAAGGGCTGTTAGCAGCAAGCTATACCTTAAGTAACCCTAAGTAGATATAATTAGCAGCAGTAGTAATAACCGTAAGGCTAGCGCTATAGACATAAAGTTAACTTATACCTTAGCTATATAAAGCCTTAATAGGTAACAGCCCTATTAGGATAAATATTACTATAAAGTAAATTATTATTATAAGGCTAATAGGGTTATTACTTTTATCTAAAGCAGAAGTAATAATCTAGCTAAGGGTTTCTAGTAAGCAGTAATTATACTATAACCTAGAATATCCCTACCTATTAATAGGTTACTAACCCGCTTTAGATACGCTAGAGGCAAAAGCTGTAGTGTATACTGCCAGGTCAGTATATAAATCCCTACTAACCTTAAGCATCTAGACAATAGCTAAGGGTAATCTTAGGTAGTTAAGGTATTAGTAGTCCTTCTATAAAACCTACCTTATAAAAGAGATCTTTATAAAGGTCTCTAGTAGCCACCCTATAAATAATATATTTAAAATTATACTTCTAATTTATAAGTTATCCTCTCTAAAAAACTAACCTTAAAACCTTATAAACTTACCTTTATTCCTACCAGTAGGGTATTATACCTATATAGCAGCTCTTATAGCCCCCACACCAACAGACTAAAAACTAACCCCTAAATTTATACTGTTTCTACTTTAAGTAGATAAGGTTAGCTCCTTATAGGCAGGCAACTTTACTTTAACAGCTTAAGCTTAGTATCTCTATTTAGCAGCCGCATCTGCTATAGGCTGTATACTCCTTAAGGTATATAAAGAGACTAAACTTATTAAGTCACTATAAAACTCTATTAGTATAAAAAAAACTATTTAGCACACTAAAGATATAATATTATAAAGTACTATTAAAGACCTTAAGCGTTTAATAATATTAAAACGGTACTCTTTAAAACCTAATAACCCTAACTATATTACCTTATTACTTCTACAGTATAGGCGTTATTCCCTAAAAGGCGTCACTATAGCTACCCCTATAAACTAAACCTATAAGCCAGTTTTTATATACTTTAGCAGTAAGAACCGGTCCCCCTCTATAGAAGCAGTCGTTAATATAACATACAGCTAAAATATAAGAGGGTAAAAAGGATAAGTTAAGTTATTACTAGTATCTCTAGATCTATTTATAAAGACTATAAGTATACCCTAATAAGCCTTTTTATATACTAGCTAATTACTTAGCTTTAATAACGTATTATAGAGGGATTTATAAGTAATAACTCTAATAAGGATTTTACTTAACGCCTAAAAAGTCTATATAAGTGGTATAAAAAGCCTATATTTTCTATTAAACTACTTTTAGCCTTAGGGGTAAGGAGAGAGAAAGTAGGGGCCCTAGTATATACAGTCTATACTTAGAGGCAATATTTTTCCTTTAAGGAATCTATTATTATAAGACTTATAAGAGGGATCTAGTCCCTAGGGGACTTACTATAAGGGACCTATTTTATAAAACCTA
Source organism: Colletotrichum somersetense (assembly GCA_030867255.1). NCBI lineage: Eukaryota > Fungi > Ascomycota > Sordariomycetes > Glomerellales > Glomerellaceae > Colletotrichum > Colletotrichum somersetense. The sequence continues at coordinate 16,830 of MU843648.1, read as the reverse complement.
TTATAGAAAGCTTATTGTCTAGAGACTTATTAGGTAACCTATTATAGAGAACTTATTATAGGGAACTTATTGCTAAGGACTTATTACTAGGAACTTATTAATAGGGACTTATTAATAGGGACTTATTGCTAAGGACTTATTAATAGGAACTTATTATTAGAGGACTTACTGTTAAAAACTTATTGTTAGAAGACTTAACGCTAGGGGATCTATTATAGAAAACTTATTACTAGGAACTTACTATAGGGAACTTATCGTTAGGAACTTATTGCTAAGAACTTATTACTAAAAGCTTATCGTTAGGAGACTTATCGCTAGGAGACCTATTAGGGGATCTATTACTAAGAACCTATCGCTAGGAACTTATTATAGGAATCTGCTATAGGGAACTTATCATTAAGAACTTATCGCTAGGGTTACTAGGGGACCTATTATTAGAAGACTTATTACTAGGAACTTATTATTAGGGGACTTATTACTAGAAGACCTATTAGGGGATCTATTATAGAGAACTTATTATAAAGAACTTATTATAGAGAACTTATTACTTAAAACTTATTACTTAGTAATATAGAAACTTATTGTTAGAGGACTTATTGCTAAAGGACCTATTAGGGGATCTATTATAAAGAACTTATTATAGAGAACTTATTGTAGGGAACTTATTATAAGGAACTTATTATAGGGAACTTATTGCTTAAAACTTATTACTTAGTAATATAGGAACTTATTATTAAAAGACTTATTACTAAAAAACCTATTAGGGGATCTATTATAAAAAACTTATTATAAAAAACTTATTATAAAAAACTTATCGCTTAGAACTTATTACTTAGTAATATAAAAACTTATTATTAGGGGACTTATCGCCAGGAGACCTATTAAGAAATCTATTATAAAGAACTTATTATAGAGAACTTATTATAAGGAACTTATTATAAGGAACTTATTATAAGAAACTTATTACTTAGTAATATAGGAACTTATCGTTAGGGGACTTATCGCCAGGGGACCTATCAGGAGATCTATTATAGAGAACTTATTATAAAGAACTTATTATAAAGAACTTATCGCTAGGGGATCTATTATAGAGAACTTATTAATAAAAACTCGCTTTAGGGAACTTATTATAAAAAACTTATTACTAAATATATATTATAGAGAACTTACTATAGGGAACTTATTATTAAGAGACTTATTGCTAGGCAACCTATTAGGAGATCTATTATAGAGAAGTCGCTATAGGGAACTTACAGACAGAAGACTTATTATAAGGAACCTATCGCTTAGGGCTATCGGCAGCAGAATACCTCTAGTATAGGTTTAGTGTCTTAAGATAACTAGTATATAATCTATCTGTTATATCTATAAGGCTAGATTATAAGCAGGTCGCTAGTCCTATAAATAATATAGGGAAGTTTTAATATAATAAGTAAACAGTTACTAAAGATATAAAACTAGGATTTATCTAAGGCTATAAAACTATTCTATAGTAGCTAATAATAACTAGATTAGTTTCTATCTTAGCTAAAACTATAAACCTTTTTTCTATCTCTTTTATTTACTATAAAGCTTTTTACCTATATTAAAGCCTACTATATTCTTATATATACGTCTTGCCACATAGGTAAGACACTTAGGACCGCTTTAGGGTACCTTAAGGAGTCCTACCTAGAGATACCACTAAGGGAGCGCCAGAAGGTTGTTAATATCTTTAAAAACCAGTACCCTAACACGTTCTACAGCTTAACTTATATAGCAGTAGAGTAGAAGCCGCCTCTAGCTAAAAACGACCCTATCCTAAAGCTTAGTAAACCCTAGTTTAGAGTTATATACGCTATTAACCTAACTACCTGTCAGTATATTGCCTTCTCTAGAGATACCGTTATCTATTATATTAGTAACTTTTATAAAGATATTAAATTAGTATCTAGAGGAACGTAAGATAATAATAAGTATATAAGGTTTAAGGTCTCTTACTAGACCCTAGTAAGAGGCTCTATTAAGGGATACTCCTTTAACTTTAAGGTCGGCAGTCTAACTCCCTTAATTAAGCGCTAGACAGAGGCCTTAGCCCTTAAAACATACCTACAGACGTTAAGCAGCCTAGAGACAGGTTAGAAGGACCAGGTGATAATTACAGATATAACCCTAAAGCCTAACCTTTAGCTTATATACACCAGATAGGACCAGCACCTAAAGGGTATTAACTACAGCACCCTATATGCCCTAGTAGGGCAAGCTAGAGAAAAAGAATTTATACTTAGCGCCCTACTAGAGAGCCTATACTGTATAATAGGCAAGGCCTAGGCCTATACTGTTACCTAAACTAATAATATAGTAATATTTAAGATTAATTACTAGTCGTTAGGAGATTACCTAATAAGGCCGCTACAGCCTTTTATAAAACCTACTACCTAGAAGAGGTACCTAGGACAGTAGGAAAGCGTTATATACTTTATCTAGTAGATATTAAAGGTAGGTAAAAACAGTAGTAACAAAAGGCAGAACCAGACGTAGTTAGCTAATAATATATTTATTATAGGCCCTAGAGGCGTTAATCCTACTATTTATAGTAATAATCAGACAGAGGCGCCTTTTTTATAACTTTACTAAGGTATATAAAAGGTAATAAGGCAGCTTATCTATTAATAATATTAGGTTATTTAACTGTACTATAGACAACCTATACCTCTACCTTATTATCACCCTATTAGACTATAACCTTTCTAATAACTTATATAAAAGCCCTCTCCTAAGCGCCCTTACTGTACTTAGCTTACAGCCTAATAGATTATAGAAGTCAGCTTTAAACTATATACCGGTATACTTAGGAATTATTAAGCTGGCCTACTTTACTATCTTTTACTACACTTTACTATCTATAAGAAAAAAAAATAATAGATCTAATTATATACTAGCTAGAGGATAAGACTATAAGGAATAGTTAGATTTAGATAATAAAGCCTCTACACTATATAAGGCTAAGACGGTAACCTACGTTATATATAAAATAATTACCTACTTCCTCTATATAAAGGTATAGTTGCCTAAGAGCTACATCCTAGTGCCGCTATTATAGATATAAAAGATATAGGTATATAGTATAATAATCTGTTAGCAGACCGGCTTAAGCGGCTATATCACCTAGCAGTATAACAAGCTATTCCTTTTTAATAGTAAGTTTATTATAGTAGACTTTTAAAATATAGTCTATAACTAGACCGTTAAGGCAAGAGAGTTAGCAGCCTTACTTTATTCTAGGCATACTAAAGGTAAAAGGCCGGCAGATAATCCCCCTATAGTACCCCTCCTACAGCTTATTAATAATTAGTCTAACAAAACGTTAGGTTACTACTTCCTAAAAGACTTTAGTAACTACTAGTAGGTTAATAAGTATACTAGATATATCTTTAAGCAGACAGTTAATCCTATAACAAAAGAGGTATATAGTAACTAGACCTAGAAAGCTAGTAATAAGAAACTCCTATAGAGGGAGACAGCTATTAAGCGTTACAGTAAGGTAGTTAATAACTTTTAAAAAAGGCTTCTATTTCTTATATATATCACTAAGGGACAGCCGGTATAAGACATAAAGGTTACACCTATCTAATACTATAACACGCTAGCAGAAGGGTTTTAAAATATATTAATCTATATAGAGATAGTAAGTATTATAACACTATACTATAAGAACTTTATCTAGATTAGTTATTATAGGGCGGTCTACTAGTTCCTTCTATAGGCAGTAAGGGAGCTTATTATTATCTACCTTACCTTTATCCTACCGTTCTAGTAGTTCCTTAAGGCCTAGCGCCTCTCAGGCAGGCAGGAGGCCGGCATACTAACCCTAAGCAGCTACCTCTTCAGCCAGGCGCCATGCTCTGTACAGGGCGTTACAGACGTGCCTAGTAAAGGGCCCTAGCCAGGCGGCAGAGTAATAACAGCCTTACAGAAGGTCACCTTAAAAAGCCTTAGCACAGCCTTTAGTACCTATAAGATACAGCACAGTATTATTATTATATCTTAATAATACCTTAGGGACCCTTTCCTAAAAGGGGACAGTAGAGACAATAGTAACAGTAATAGCAGGGACGACTCTAACTTAGAATCCGGCCTCAGCGACGGCAACATGCTAAACAACGCGCTAGCCTTACAGGCAGCACACTCTCAGCATGTCCAGGACAGTATCTACATACAGCCCCAGGACATAGGTACTATAAGTAATAAAACGATATAGCAGCAGTTTTATAATATTAGTATCTAGTAGTATAACTTCCTAGGTTTTAACACTAAAAAGTCCTTTTTTATTACAGTAGAAAAAAAACAGCTTAAGGCTGCTTCTAGAGTGTAAAAGAAGCAGCAGATAGAGATAGCTAAGGCTGACCTTCTAGATATATTCTAGCTAATAAGTAAGACCCTAGACTCAGTAAGCTTTTAAAACACACAGGCCTAGGCCCTAAAGGCCATTATCACACAGAGGATACTGGTGGTCTAGATGGCCGGCACAGGCTGGGGCAAGAGCCTAATATTCTAGCTCCCAGCCGTAATTGCCTACAGCAGCACTACTGTAGTAGTTATGCCGCTTCTAGCGCTCTAGAATAACTTAAAGGCACAGTGTAAAGGCATACAGCTTAATATAACAGTATAGACCAGACCAGACAGCCTGGTAAGCCGCCTTATCCTAGTTACGCCGGAGCAGTCGGCAATACCGGCGTTCTAAAAGATACTGTAGAAGCTTAAGGCCAAGTACCTACTTAATACAGTAGTTATTAATAAGTGTTATATAATACTAGACGCTAGCCTTACCTATTAGTAAAGCCTTTAAGACGTTAGTGTCTAGATAATAAGGCTAGATGTATAGGTCGTCTGCCTGACAGCCACACTACCGCCGGCCAACAAGCTAAGGTTCTTCTAGCTCCTAGGTATTAACCCTACTGACGCTATACTTATTAGGGAGAGTACCTATTAGGGTAAGATAGTGTACTCTATAAGGAGGACGCTAGGTCGCCCTTGCCTAGCAGATATTGCCTAGGCTATAACTAAAAAATATAAGAGCGACTTAGTAATTAGGACGATTATTTATATCTAGATAATAGCAGAAGTAAAGGCTCTCTTAAATCACTTTAACTATAAAGTATACTATAGTAAGCTTAAGGAGGAAAAAAGAAAGCAGGCCTTAAAGGCCTGGCTCTAGAGCAGCAGGCCTATCGTTATAACAGACACGCTTAGTCTTAGGCTAGATATCCCTAATATAGTTAGTGTTATCTACTACAGCCTACCTTATAATATTAAGTAATACTTATAGCAGATAGGCTAAGCAGGGTGTAATAAGGTAAAAGTGTAAGCAGTACTATTAGTAAGGTAAGATAAAGATATAAAGGATACCGCCTTTACTGCCTTAATAAATAAATATAAATACTAATATATCCCTTTAGGGCGGTACCTTAACGGTAAGATAGTTACTAATAAGACCTACTAGACCTATATATATTAAGATAAAGAAGCTGCTTATAATAACTGTTATAATATAGCACTTAGCCTAGTATTAAGCTAAGAGATTATTAAGGTTTTAAAAAGCGATATAAACACTAGTATATATAACTTAGAGGCAGAAAGGTCTTAACCTAGTATTAATAACACTAAAAGGGGCCCTACAGACAGCAGCAGGGTAGACAGCTTACCTAACTAGACATCAGGCCAAGGTAGTAGCTTTACCAGCTAAGCCAGTAAGCGTAAGTAAACCTACTAACGCTTATAAATTATACTAATAACTAAACAGTATTAAAAGGTATAAAACCCTATCTACCTTAAGAAGAAGAAAAAGGCCTAGTAACTAACCTTTAGGCAGACAGCTATAAAAGCAGCAGTAGTATAAAGGTTAATAGCAGCAGCTAAATATATAATAGGGCAGTAACGCCTAGGGGGAAGAGGCTACAGCCAGCAGAGGATAATTAACTATTCCTTAATAGGATATCCTCTAGACAAAGCTAACTAAGAAGTATCTAAATAACACGCCAGGTAACCTCTAGATTACCTAGCTAAAAGCAAAAAGCTTCTGCCGTCTTAAAAGATATAGAGGATTAAGAAGACAACAGAGAGACCAATACACCTATAACATCTAGCAAGAGGACTAGATTAGATACTTAGTAAAAAAGGACAGTAAACAGGTTAGTATTCCTACTAAGGCACCTCTTGCTAGAGGTAGAGGCAGTTATTAAAGAGGGTAAGCAGAAGACAGAAAGGCTATAGCAGCAAGCTTGCCTACAGCTTACACTTAGAGAGGTCTATATAGACACCTTAACTAAAAAGGTACAGTATACTATAGAGACAGGCATAAGGTATATAAACTGCCTAATCCTTAAGGCTGTAGAGAGAGACAATAGGTATACCCTTACGTTATACCTATAAGGAAGAGCAGAAGAGAGGTTAAAAGTGCTGCTTTATACAGCCGTAATAAGGATAAAAAAGATTAATAGTAAAGGTATAGTCTTACCCTACTACGCCTATAACCTCTACTAGGTACCCTAGATCTGCTGCCCTAGGTAGATACAGCTAGATAAGTCTAATTACTAGTCTTTTAAAAAAGTAGAAAGCAGTAGATATAGGCTTTAAAAAGAGGTATTAGCTAAAATAGTATATTAGTTTTTCTATATAAGGCCAGCTAAGCTATAGTAAGTCTAGGCTAAGTAGGTAGAAAAAAAAAACATACTAAAGCTAGGGAACAGCCAGATCAGTATAAAGGCCTTTAAGAGAGTAAAGTGGCTAAGGAACTAAGTATAGGTAATAGTAATAGCTACTATAGCAGCAGAGTTATTATTTAAGCTTTAAAGAAAAAGGCCCTATAGCTTTATTATAGCCGGTATAGATACTATAGTAATTAGTATTAACGTCAGGACTATATAAGTAAAAGTTAAATTTAAATTATAATTATAAGCTAATTTTTAATATACTTAGTTTCTTAGGCATTAGCTAGGCCTCTTCTAGCTAGCTAAACGATATTAAAGTTATTATAAGATAAAAAGTAGAGATAAATTATACCTCTAATAAGGTATAATAATAAAAGGGGATCTATAATTACTACTATATAATTACGGCTTATACTATAACACAGAGAGAAAACACCTACTAAAATTCTATACTGTAGCGCCTAAAACGCTGTGTTTTAAGGTTACAGGATCCTAATTAAGGAAATCTAAGACGTAATACAGTAGTTTAAGGTGCTTCTAGTCGACATAAAGAGAAAGCACCTACTAAAATTCTATACTGTAGCGCCTAAAACGCCGTGTTTTAAGGTTACAGGATCCTAATTAAGGAAATCTAAGACTAATACGGTAGTTTAAGGTGCTTTCAGTTAATAAAGCCGTCCTTCCTAATAACCTTTAAACCTCTTCTAAGATAGCTACAGCTAGAAAAGCAGTAAAGGATATAAATAAAGATCCTATTAATATTATTACCAGCTACCTCTACCGCTTATAAAACTATTTAATTAAAAGCATCGATTTATTAATAGGAAATAACCTTATTAATATATATAAATCCTATATTGTCGTCACACTGCCGGCTATCTGGCCAGAATACACAAAAGCTTATATATAACATACTGCTAAAAACGCTGGCCTTCTTAAAGAGCGTCCTACCAGACAGACAACACTTATATTTATTATAAAGCCAGAAGCTATAGCTCTAGCTATAATAAGAGACCTTATAGGACGACCTAATATTAAGGTAAAGTCACTTTCTATTCTATAGCTAAACCATATTCTAATATACTTATAGGTTAGAGACCACTCTATTATTTATAATACTAGTAGTAGAACTATAAATCTTATTAGCTATAAAGTAACAAGCCTAAAGCCTATAGTCGTCTATAAAGCTATTTAAGGAGACAGAGATCTATACAGTAGAGTTTTCCTTAATAAAGTTTTATTAAAATAATTAAGAACAAAGTCACTCTATAAGCCTAAAATAATATCCCTAAAGACAAGGCTATAAATATTCTTAATTTAGATTAAAAGAATAGCGTAAGGTAATATTTTAATAGCAAACAGGATTAACAGTAAAATATTAAATTACCTTCTAGATACTAAGTTAAGAATAACCTATAGTAAGGCATTAAGTAGAAGCGTAATCTAATACTTAGCCGTTAGGATATAATCTCTATTTTTAATCCTATTACTAATAAGATCAGTTTTTTAGTCTAAAAGTAAGTTAATAGCATTTATTCTAAGTTAGGAAAACCTCCTAAGGTTAGTTTATAAAATATAATAAAATAAAATTTTAAAGTAGGTTACGTTTACTAATTATAACGGTCTAAGGTAAGGTATATTATAACCAGCTATAGTAACTATATATAAGTATCTTAAGATAAAGAGAAAGAAGGGAAAATCTATTAATCTAAGCTAACTGGCGGTCTGATTAGGTCTATACCACACAAGCTATCAGGTGCTTAACGCCGTAGGCTCTAATACCTCGGTCAAGGTTACAGTAGGCCAAGAGGTCTAACAAGGCCTTATATAGGCCCAGCCTATTATACTAATAGGTATATTAAAACGGTATTCTTATTAGCAGCTTTAGTAGATACTATTATCTCTATAGCTATTTTTAGTTAGCTATTAATAAAGATATTACGCTTCTCTAAGCTATAGGCTTAAAGCTATAAGATTAATTCTTTATATTTAGTTAGGTTTACTAATAGAGTATAGCTAGACTACTACTCTTCTAGGGTACCTTTTTTTTTTCTAGGGTATTATTCTTCTTTTTTTTCTAAGGTAACTCTTTCTTTTCTAAAGTAACTTTCTTTCCTAGGGTACTTTTTTTCTTTTTTTTCTAGAGTACCTCTTTTTCTTATAAGGTAACTTTTTCTTATAAGGTACTTTAATCTTTTATAATATTTCTTTCTTTTATAAGATACCTTTTTTAATTCTTTCTAAAGTAACTCTTTTTATCCTAGGGTACCTTTTTTCTTTTTTTTCTAGGGTAACTCTTTTTTTTTTAAGGTAACTTTTTTTTCTAGGGTATCTTTTTTTATTCTTTCTAGGGTAACTCTTTCTATTCTAAAGTAACTCTTTCTTTCCTAAGGTAACTCCTTCTTTCTTAGGGTACCTTTTTTTTTTCTTTTCTAAGGTAACTCTTTCTTTTATAAGGTAACTTTTTTTTTTATAAGGTAACTTTCTTTTATAAGGTAACTTTTTTTTTAAAAGGTAACTTTCTTTTATAAGGTAAGTCTTTTTTTTATAAGGTACTTTAATATTTTATAGGGTATCTTTTTCTTTTATAAGGTATCTTTTTTTATTCTTTCTATAGTAACTTTTTCTATTTTAGAGTACCTTTTTCTTTTTTTTCTAGAGTACCTTTTTCTTTTATTATCTAAAGACAGTAATAAGAACTAATAAACACTTTAGCTTTATAATAAAATATATTATATACCTTTTTACTATAGTTTTTTTTTTTTAGCCTTTTTAAAAGATAAAAAATATATAAGGCTTATATAATTTATCCTATACTATTTACTTTAGTAAAAGGTTAGGGTTATACTTTTTTAAGATAAATATACTATAGCTTTAAGATCTTAAGAAACTTTCTACATTTTATATATATTATAGTTTAGTTAGTATTATTTATATAGGGAATTAATAGAGGGGCGTTATAAATTAATATAAAGGCGTTATTCTTATAGGGGTATTACGTTTTATCTACCTACTAAGTTTAAAAACATACTACTAGTATAACTAGACGCTACTAGACCTAGAGAAGGTAGCTCTCCCTCTTTTATCTTTTTCTATAATAAAGTTAATTTATTTTACTTTAGTTTTACTTATACTATTTACTTATAATAGCTTTATAATATATTCTATAGTGTAAAAGTTAACCTATTTACCTCCTTACTACAGGTTATATCTTAAAAAAATAAGCTATAAGTAATTATAACCTATTACTATTATCTAGCTACCTCTTATTATATCTTTTTTTTAAAAACAGTTATCTTAGCGTTAGCTAGTTCTATAAAGGTAATAATCTTAAAGGGTAGTATAACCTTATAGCTAAGCTTTTATTAGGCTTACTATAAGATATATAAACTTCTTTACTAAGTATAGTTTATTTATAAGGTAAAAAGATAAGTAAGTATACTTAATAATAAAAAAGAGGATAAAGTATTAAAAAAAAAAAAAAAAATAGAAATAGAAATAAGGTTTATATTTAGGGTAATAGTAAGGCGGTTTTAAAGTAGGACTTAGGGGTTATAGTTAAGAAAAAAAGGAAGGTAAGTATAAAATTTATAGTTTATTAAAGAAAAAAGGATACTATTTAATTAAAGAAATAACCCGGCTTATATAGAAGATTAATATACTATTTAGTAGGTAAAATAAAGTAGTATAAAAAAAAAAAGAAAAAGTCTATACTATAATAAAAAAGGCCGGTATAAAAAGAGAATAAAGTAGGTTTAAAAGTTATATAAAAAAAGAAATAACCCGGTTTTAAAAAGAAATATAAAAGTTAGAAAGAGAAAAAAAATAACCCGGTTTTATAGTATAATAAATAAGTAATTAAATAATAAATAAAAGCTTATTTATAAAAAGGGAATAAATTATATAATATAATATAACTTTTAATAGAATTATAAGTAAGAAAAGTAAAATAAATTATATTAAGTTATATTAGTAGGTTAATAGCTAGTAGCTAAAGTTAGGGTTAAGGTTAATAGTTAGTAGTTATAGTTATAGTTATAGTTAGGGTTAGTAGTTAGTAGTTATAGTTATAGTTATAGTTATAGTTATAGTTAGTAGTTATAGTTATAGTTAGTAGTTATAGTTATAGTTATAATTATAGTTATAGTTAGTAGTTATAGTTATAGTTATAGTTAGTAGTAGCCTGCCCCCACGGCCCCGGCAGCGTCAGGTTAGGGCCACACACACACACATACAAAAGGAGGGAGGAAGGGAGGGAGAGGGGTCAGTAGAGTAGGTAGAGACATAACAAGCAAGACAGGTAGATTACAGTATAAACAACAAGAGATAGCAGGATATATAGGGCGATTTAATATATAAGACACTAGCTAGCTATAGTTAGGCCTTTCTAAAAAGGCATACTAACTGAATATACAGACAAGACTAAAAAAGCCCCTAAGGGTATCTATTTTTACACCTTTAAAGAACTAGGGAAAGGCAGAAGCCCCTAGAGGTATCCCACTTATAAGCCTTAAAGAACCAGGGAAAGACAGAAGCCCCTAGAGGCATCCGCTTTTACACCCTTAAAAAGCCAGGGAAAAAGGCAGAAGCCCCTAGAGGTATCCCACTTATACGCCTTAAAGAGTAAGAAAAAAGAAGAAGCCCCTAGAGGCATCCTACCTGTACGCCTTAAAGAGTAAGAAAAAAGAAGAAGCCCTTAGGGGTATCTGCTTTTATACCTTTAAAGAGCTAGGGAAAGGCAGAAGCCCCTAGGAGCATCCTACCTGTACGCCTTAAAGAGTAAGAAAAAAGCAGAAGCCCCTAGAGGCATCTGCCTTTACACCTTTAAAGGACTAGGGAAAAGCAGAAGCCTCTAGGGGCACGTAATAGTTAGTCTTAAAAAGCCTATAGGGGACCTTTTTCCTAACCTATTCTAAAAGAGATTTTATCCCTATAGTAGAAGAACTCTTAGGGTACTTACTAATATCTTTTATCCTAATAGGATTCTCTAATTAAGCGATTAGCTAATATAAAGCCCTTATAAGGCGGTCTACTATAGTAAAAGCAGGTGTTTTACCCCCTATAATACTGTCTAGACAAGAGGGTATAAGTAGGGATTACAGGCACATTTACTTATTCTCTTTTAGTCTACACTTAGGAGGGAAGAAGCCTACTAATAGTAGCTAATTAACGTTTTAGTTACTATAATAATAGCTAATACAGTAGGATATTATCTAACACTAAACGCTACTACTATATATAACCTATTAAGGGTAACCTATAAAGGATGTCTTCTAGGTCTATAAAAAAGGCCTAATATATATAGTAAGATAAATAGAACTATACAGAAGAAGGAAGCAGGCAAAGGAGCTGTATAACTAGATTATAGACGTATAGGGTTAATAGAAGGGGGGAGAAAGAAGAGGAGGATAAGAAGGAAGAGGAGATAGGAAAGGGAAAAAAGATAAGAGGAGAAGGGGGCAAGCTATATAGAGGAATACTGCCTTAACGTAAACTTACCTATTAAGCTAGAGGGAGAGGGGTTAACTAAAACAGACTAGGGTATACGTCTTGTTTAGCTAAGGTATATAGTAAGAAAAAGTAATAATATTAATATAGTAGAACTATGTCTGCCTTTTAGTAGTACTATATTAAAAAAGCCTACTATTATAAAAGGTAGAAGTGCTATTATCTTTAAGGTAATACGTTACTATAACTAAGCTTATATAGACTAGCTGGGTGTATTAGCTAAGAGGGTAATAAGAATAAACTAAATAATAAAGTAAGGTGTGTTAGCAGATAAGTAGAAGAAGTCTACTAAGTCGTACAGCCCTACAGGCCATAAGATTAATATGCTAGATTCTAGCTATAGGTATAATCTAGGATAGGTATAAGGTTTCTAAAAGAAGAAGAGAAAAAAAGCAGCCAGAAGAGGTATATAGAGAGAAGGAGGAGGCGTTAAAGTAGGCTTCTTATGTAAGTATTTACTTATATTATTAAGGGTATTAAGGAAAAAAACACTAAGGAAGTTAAGGTAAGAAGAGTATTAAAACCACTTATAACGTACCTAAGGCAGGCTACTAAAGAAGGAAAGATATAAAGCTAATAGAGAGTAAGAGAATATAACACTTTATAATATAGAAGTAGTTCCTTTTTACACCTAGGCGCTAGAGTGAATTTTAATATACTTTATAGATTAAAGTCTAAATAAAATTAATGTTTTTATATAACTACCTTTTTGCTTAGTAAAGCAGACTAATAATCCTTATAGTGTAGTACTAATTATAAATAAGAATAGATAAAGTATAATAATATATAAATAGACGTCTATATATATCTCTAAAAGGATAGTATTATATTATCTAGTTATAGATATATACCTTTTATAGTATAAAATCAGAAGACTAAGGGTTAGTAGTAAATACTAGCTGGTATCTCTATATATAAAAGCTGCTTATAACACTAATCTTAAAGGCTATACTAATAAATATAGATATAGGCAGGTAGAAGGAGATATAACAGGACGCTTCTACTATACCTAACTATCTAGAGTGCCCTTATTATAGATAAGACCGACCAGATAGATAAAGTGTACCTAGCTAGAAGAATAATAGTACTTATTATACCTAGGTTCTATAGATAAGGAAAAAATCCTTTTACCCTTTATCCCCTATAGAGTAATAAGCCTAAAGCAGTAAAGTATTTTATACTTAACCTCCTGGTATAGTTAATTATCGTCCTAACCTACTTACTATACCCTATGTAATATAACCACTAGGCTTAGCTGCAGTGTCTTGTTATCTGCTGTAGTGGTGTATAACTATAGGTAAAGAGCCGTTAGCAGGGGTTAGGGGCTATAGCAGGGGCCCTAACCTGATAGCGCTAATTGCTTTGTCTCTAGAATAATATAACCAGGCGGTAATACCCCTAGACCTAATCCCTAATGTGATATATATATAGTGTAATACACCCTATAATAGACTAGTAGACCTTTTTTTCCTCCTGTTATATCCTACTATTAAGCTAAAAAGACTATATAGTATAGATAAAAAAAACTATAGAGGAGCTAGTATAAAAAGCTAAAAGAGAATAGATAATAATAATAACACTAGACACTATTATACTAGGCCTAGTAGCCAGAAGGAAGTAGAAGTAAGGACCTAATAATACTGTTACAGTAAGGGTGGCGCCTAGTTAGGCAGAACAGACTGCTGCTAGCTCTATAGAGGAACTATTCTGTAACGGTAAGTCGGTTAAGGAGCGTATAAGGCCTTTCCTACTTATAGTGGCTAAGATGCTAATTAATATACTTAACACTATATAGAGTGTTAGGTAGAACCAGCCTATTAACTAGGACTATATATATAAGCTTAAGGAGACGTTTAAGAAGAGCAGGCTGAAGCGGTGTATACCGGAACACTATATTATTACGCTCTATAGTGCTAATAAGGTATACTATATATAAGCCGTTATAAAGGGATAACAGGAGGAATACTTCTTTTAGTAGGCTATAGTTAATAAGGGTATAGTAGAGGTAATAGCAGGCTAGCACTATATTAAGGCGCTATATGCCTATCTCTAGGAGATAGGGGCGCTAGAGATAAAGCTGTAGTAGATATATAAGCTTTATAATAAAGGTACTGTCTGTCTATCTGCCTACCTAGCGGTATAGGCTGTAGCTAGGGGAGAGGCTAACTATAGATAGAGCGGCTACTAAGTAGCGTAAATATATAGCTGTAGGCAAACCGCTAGGATCTAGGCCTGCCTAATAACTATAGCTAGATCTAGATATAACTTATATCTATTACGTCTAAGGCGGCGTTAGGGGCCCTGCTGTAAGAGGGTCTTATATCTATTAACTAGAAGCTTATAGAGGCGCTTTATCTTAGGGGTAAAAAGTAGTTTCTAACCTATAGGCTTATTACACTATAGAACTATAAGCTGTAGTAGGATATAACGACGTAATAGTATAGTATACAGCTTAGGTTAGAGACCTTTACTATCTTAACGTTTAAGTAGATAGTAAGCCTTTATATTAATAAGTACTAGTTTGTTATACTTAATACTGTTCTTAAGACGCTTCTAGCCTTACCTATTAATAAAGGCTATAACGTTAGGCAGGATAACTAGCAGCAGATTATAGCAGGCCTTTATAATAAAGACTGTATAGTAGATAACGTTAGAGACGTCTTCTACCTAGGCCAGAAGGAAGGCCGGTATAGTATATAGGCTGCTAGACTTCTTATATTACTTAGTAATAACTAATATAAGGCTGTATACTAGACCGTCTTGGCTGTGCCTACACTTACCTTTCTAGACCTTAAGCTGTTTCTCTATAGCTAGAAGCCAGAAGGGTAGGTAATAGTCTGTATCCTATAGTATATTATTACCTAGATTAACTAGGATAGTGCTGTTACTATTAATAAGGTAAACCTAAAGGTAAAAAATAAGCCTCTACTATATAAGTACCTTAAAGGCGCTTTTATAAAGCTAGGTGTGTCTTAATAGGTTAGTAGCCAGCTTAGAGGTGTAGCGGTGTTACTATAGGGATATATCCTTAACTTTATCTAGAATAATATAGATAAGTTTAGGTTAGTAGAGGTATAACTGTTCCTTAATAGTAATACAGCCCTTATTAGCAGCCTAACCTATACTAAGCGATTTATATACACTATATAGGCCTAGATATTATAGATTATATAGCAGACTACTAACGCTAACAGCTAAGTGCTCTAGCCTATATAGCACCCTATTAATATAATATAAAAAAAGTATATATAGAAGGAGTAGGTCTCCTAACTAGTCTAGATATTTTATACTAAGGTGTTCTAGCTTACTAACCTTACCTAATAGGATAAACCTACTATAATAATAATAACCGCCTAGTATAAGATTAAAGAGGCTATTATAATACTAATAAAGGAGATAAAGAGGATAAGTACTAGCTATAGCAGCTGTGTCTATAGGGTAGAGGCAGCCAGGACCCTGCCCCCTATAGATACTATTTCTAACTCTAACACTATGCCTAATAGTAGCAGCAGCTTAGTCGTCTAACCTTACTGCTATAGTCTGCCCTAGAAGCAGCGGTTATCAGGCGGTATATATAACCTTAAGAGTAATATAGTTCTACTAGGTAGAGAAGAGGACGTATAGCTTTACAGCCTTAAGGCAGACAGCCGTATAGCCCAGCCTAGGTTAAGCCTAAGGCCTAGACTATCTCTCTCCTAAGAGAGGAACCTACTGCCAACAGCCAGACAAGGCCTGCCTAAGTATATATAAGGCACTATAACTACGCCTAAAAGCAGCAGTAGCAGATATCCTTAGCCATACTAGATATAAGGCCCTAGGGTGGAGAAGGGGGGTATACCTAACCGGTAGTATAGTCTATAAGGGAGCGCTAAGGTCCTTCCTAGCAGAAATATAACGCTAGCAAGAGGTAAGCTAAGAGAGGCTAGACCCTAAAGTATATTCTATTATATAGTAGATAAGGTTAGAACTATATTAGATAAGGTTTATATTAGCTATACTATAGTATAAGTAATAAAAGAGACCTCTTCTGGCTGTTATAGAAATATAAGGTGCTTTATAAATAAATATTAAGACCTTATATAGTAAGGATATAATACTAGTAGGGCGGCTAAGGCTTTACTAGGGGAGGGCGCTTAGGTTATATATAATAGATACTAGATAGGGTTTTATAACAGTATAGCCGTATAGGTAGTAAAAGAAATAATAAGAAATAATTATACTATATCTTATAAGAATATAACGTAAGGGATAAAGCGTTATGTTATAAAGTAACACTAGGGCTACTGTATAGGTATAGTTAGCTTTACCCTTAAGGGCTTTCTATATAAAGGTATAGGTACTAACAGGACGTAATAGGGGATAGTTCTAAGACATAGTACTAGATAATAGTATAGCAGTATAGGTAGTAACTAGAATAATAATCTAATACTATATAAAAATATAAGGTAATATATAAAGAACCTTATTATAAAGTAAGACTAGCGTTATAAGATAAGTATAATTAGCTTTACCTCTAGGGGCTTTCTATATAGAGGTTATAGCACTAATAGGACACAGTAGGGAACAGTTCTGCTAGTATAGATAAAAAAAGAAAGAAGTATATACACTATAGGGCCTTGTCCTAGCCCCCCTC
>MU843647.1:16735-69023 GCA_030867255.1 Colletotrichum somersetense | reverse complement strand
ATAGTTAATGAAATAAAGTGGTGGTGGTCATGATGGTGATGTTTTAGGGTGACCGAAATGCAGGGGTGACCGAAAAGTGGGTGCTTTGACTTATCAGTACTGGCACTGTTGCGCTTCAATTTCTGTCAGCGGCATCTGACGCACCTCTTCGAAAGAATTCCGCATGTAGAGACGGACTGTCGTGACTTCGCGTGTCTGCCCGATGCGGTACACGCGCGCGAGTGCCTGCTCCTCGAGGTTGGGGTTCCTACGTGCACGTGCTGTGAGATTGCCGGTCTCGACTTTGATCGTCTTTCTTACCAGTGAGGCTCCATCAGATACACGCGAGACGCGACCGTTAGTGTGAGTCTGCAAGCATCTTGTCAGTCAGATTCAGTGAGCCATCAAGGAGGCCCCGCACCCGACTGCGCCACATGAAAGTGTTAACAGCATTACCGAGACTCCGGGGTCCTTTCTGAACTTCTCGACGAGCGGTTGCCGGTCTTTCTGCGAGACGCTGCCGTCAAATCGGACGCTGGTCATCCCTGCTTTCCTCAGCGCCCTTTCGATAACGTCGAGTGTCATCTTCCAGGTCGAGAAAACGATACTGGGAATGATTAACGTCATCTCTCATCCGAGGAAGAGGCCAAGCATACCTCTTAACGTCCGACGGTTGGCGATCCAGGTCTGCAATAAGCGATCTTACTTTGGATGGCAAACCGCTTTCCGACGTCGTCTCACTGGGAGTGAATGTCGGAAGCTCTTCGAGCGCCCTATGACTGACGGAAACCGGAGCCACTGGGCACGCTGGTTCATGGCCGCACGACAACGTGCGACCGGCTCGGTTGGATTTCCTCACACAGTCACCACATGAGAGTTGGAGGCACCGGGAGTATCGAGGACTAGCCTGTGTGCAGGCCTCGGAATGGTCCACCAGAGTCCCGTCTACCTCGAGCGTCGAAGAGCACCCCATACAGACGATGGGGCCCTTCTGCCACTGCAAATTGAAAAGCTGCTGGGCGTGAACGGTCCAGTCCTGATAGTCCTCGGTAGCGTACCGAGTGACTTTCTCATGTCTGCGGTGGTAGCCAAGCCCCAGGTTGCAAAAGAGGCGAAGCGACTCGATTTGCTGCAAGGCGTTGTGGTACATGGAGATATTTGATGTCTCGAGCCTGGAATCTTGCAGCATCGCTTCTTCGATTCTTGCAATGGCCCGGTCTCGCATTTCGTCGTACACGGCCCTTTCCTCCCGCGTAAAGTCCACGGGGCAGAGCTTGTCGTGCCGTCGAGGGAGGTTGATCGTGCCCTTGGGCCTGCGCAGAATCAGGCACGCAGACAGGTTCCGGAGACGCTGGGCGGCCTTCTCGTCTTCCCCGGACTTCCATAGTTGCGACAAGTCGGCTTCAAACTGCCTGGTGTCCGTGTACGGATGGGCCCTGATGAACTTGACAATCGCGGCGAGGTCACTCAGGCGGTTCTGGATGGGGGTGCCGGTGACTGCCCAACGGGATACCGCATCAAGAGCGCAGACCGCGCGAGCCATCCGAGAGTTTTCGTTGCGGATGTAGTGAGCTGGCTTCTGTCAGCGGGTTGTCAAAACGCACCGAGGATGATAAAGAGATATCGCACCCTCGTCCAGAACTATTCTTCTCCAGCGAACGGTAAATAAGGGAGAGGTTTGCGTGCCGTGTCCGGCTTTCCATTCGGTGGAGACAGTGTGGTAAGTAGTTAAAACTACGTTCACACCGTCGCGACTGACTTCATGGCTGTCCAATCTGGATTTGCCATGGTGTCGACGATATTCCAAACCCCCTTTTGACACATGGCTATCACATGATGAGTTATAGGGTTTTCAAAAGGACTGCTGTACTTACTCGGAAAGTTGTTCTTCCCACGACCCTATGACTATAACTGATCAGCGACGCTCCCACAGTAATATATAATCATAACTTACGGGGCGGAGGCACGATAATTAGTGTCGCTCCAATATGTTTCTCTTCGTTATGGCTTAGAGCCGTTTGCAACCCAAGGACATCATTCTTGTCTTCCAAGTCGGTTGCTATGAGAGCGATCATCGTTAGAGTTTTGCCCAGACCCATAGGATCAGCAATGATGCCTCCATAGAATTGTGGTGGCTCTTCATATTGGTGACACCCTGAGATCATGTTGATGAACCTGGCAGAATATCAGTAACACTCCCTTTTGCAGATATTAGAATATTTCTCACGATCGTCTTCGTGATTTGTCTGTGACACTCCATATATCTGATTGTCCATCTAGGAAGCCCCACCCACGTTCTCGGCGAAGCATGAACGTGAGTGCCTGCTTCTGATGCCTGCGCCGATATGTCAGAATACAGCCTGTGGGGGTTGGGGGGATTGAACATGATAGAAGGAGCGTTGCCACCTTTTAAGCTCTGCTGTTATTACGACAGGCTGCTTCGCCTCTTCCAAATCGCAGCGGCTGTTGAGCATGTCCAACATATCCACTGGTTCTGTAATGTCTTGTAATTCAATGTGCTTGGAACCGTGGGAAACGATTTCCGAGACCATGGTACAGCACTCCACACTATTGAATGACAGCTTGTGGGGATTGCAGTATCTCGTATCAAGGTGGCACATCAGGGGGTCTTGAAGGTAGACGTTGTACGCCTGAAACCAGTTCCCGATCTCATTGACGTCGTCAGCCGGGCCGTAAACGGTGATGCTCAGATTGCACGATAGTTGTTGGAATTTCTGGGTGGAACCACGCGCGTCGGGGAGCTCGCCAACATCGCACATTACATAAAGGCGTAAGGTGTCGTCATCCAGCATTTCCTGGATCATTTGATTGTGGCCGTGACCCGAGCTGAGCAAGCCATTGACTGAGGAGATTTCAGCCCCAGTAAATTTGTATCCTGATTCCAACTTAACCAGGAATGGCACCCCGGTTTGAGGGAGACCACGCCTGTCGACTTTGCCGGAAACAGATGAAATCTTGAGTTGTCAGGCAGGCTCGCTTCCGTCGGGTTTTAGACAAACGGACACTCACCATACCAAAACAGACCATTTGGTCTTGGTCATCTTGACGGATCAAAGGCTTTATCTGATCGGGGACTTCATTGTTGAGCCCGACTTCTTTGGGGACGACAAAGGTTTGACCAAGCGAAACTGTGGATTCTAAAGAAATACCATGATGTTGTAGGAAAGGAGGAGGATGTGATCCAGAAGGATACGGGTATGGCTGAGATTCAAAGGACGATGGAAACGAGGAACGGGTATTGTGCCAGTTTGGATAATATTCTCCGCCCGTAGCAGGTAGCAAAGGCGGATAATCGCGACGGCATGAAGGTATAGACGCCGAAGAACTGGGACCTTCCTGGTTGTAGAGAGTGATGGGAGGGAGTTGTAAATCTGGTATGACAGGAAGAGTGTGAACCCTAGAGACCGGCAGTTGTTGACTGTCGGTGAAGTGGCCAGTCACAGAAAGGGACTGCGGTTCTAGTACCTGGTCTAACCGTCTCCGTTTTGCGTGAGGGGTTTGCCGTTCTTGATCAAAACTCATCCTCACAGGTGGCAGTATTGCGTCGAGCGTAGGAAATCAAGAAAGCAATAGGTTCATGGGAGGATATTATGGTATAGATAGCTGCAGTATAGGCAAAGAAGGTGTATTGAGGTATTTCCTCCGTTGGAGAGAGCCTCATTCTTATTCAGCCGTATCTCACTAAGCTGCGTGTGCATCGACCGTCATAGGTTTGTGCAGGAGATAACGCAAGGCAGACTCCGGGGTGCCCAATCAGCAATGCTCGACAGATACCAGTCAGGCGGTGAAGATCCTCTACTTCCCAAACACGTTGATGAACAGTAGCCGCCACTTGCAGATTAGGGTGGCTCAGCAGTGGCAGTGTTCCTTGACAAAAATGCGCCTAACTTGTTATCGCAAGTAAGCTTAAGCAAGGCATTTGTTCAAAACCAACATAAACCCCGTTCCGCAAGTAATACCTGGCCTCCATAGTCACGATCCTCGCCATTTGATACCAGCCTCCGTTGCAATGCCTCGAGCGCCTCCAGCATCTGGCCTAGCAAGGCAAACTATGCATAAGGCGTTTGAAGCTCTCGAGCGGACCATTACCCCCCAAGATTGGAAGGCAGCCGAGAGCACGACCCTTGGAGATGTACGCAAGGCTGCGCTGGACATCGAAACCCAGCTTGCTGCACGGCAGTCGCTCCGCAACATGCGTCGTCTGATGCCTCTTCTCGCGGGAATGGAACACTACGCAAAAGTGATGGATATTCTCTGTAACGGAACCCCATTTCTGTCTTGGGTGTGGGCGCCAATCACACTCATTCTCCGCGTCGCGTCAGAATACATTGAAGCTTTCGAGAAGATAATAGACGGGTACTCGCGAATTGCCGCATCATTGACAAGATTCGAGGTACTGAGCCTGGCTTTCGCCAACGATCACAACCTCCAGCAATCTTTGGCGGCTTTCTACGACGACATCCTACAGTTTCACCAACACGCATATAAGTTTGTTCGCCGAAACGGTCAGTCGCCGGTCCAACGGTATACTTATCATGTCAATCTGCTAACAGTTGTATAGAATGGAAGCTGCTATTTCTCACGTCCTGGGGTCGATTCCAACGCCGGTTCGACAACGTCCTCGATGATCTGGATCGACACGGGGACCTGATAGACAAGCAGGCTAATGCTTTGAATATCTTTGAGGCTCAAAAAATGCATCGCGAGATCCGCGACTGGAAAGAGAAAAGCATAGAGAGCCTGAGTATCCAGGAGAAAGAGCAGTCGGGAAAACAGTACCAGGCCATCGTGGCGTGGCTCAAGTACGACGATTCGGATCAATTAGCCATTTTCGATTCCATCTCGACCGAAGTAAAAAACTTCCCCGGAACGTGCTCGTGGTTCATTCAGCACCCCAAAGTGCAGTCGTGGCTCCAGCGTAGGGCGGACGCTCCCCTATTGTGGCTACAAGGTATTCCCGGATCTGGAAAATCCTCTATATGTGCACAGGTGGTCAACTTCATGACGGCTGGCAAGATGCCTGTTATCCACTATTTCTGCTCCTACTCGTATGCCTCGTCCACCATGTACGAACAAATACTCAAATCTTTGCTTCTACAGCTGGCTTGTCGGAGCAGCGACATCATTGCGCACATGTACAGCGAGTACGTCCTGGGACCAAGCTCGCCGAAGATCCCAGTACTAGAACAACTGCTGCGAAAATTACTTCAAGTCATATCCATTAAGCCGGGACGAACGGAGTATATCTGGATAGTCCTAGACGGCTTGAGCGAGTGCCAACCTGGAACACAAACTCGAATTGCCTCAATCGTCCGACATATCACATCAAGATTGTCTTCATCAGGGAGCACAGTTTGTAAAGCTCTGATCTCCTGTCAAGCTTCGACTTCATTATTAAATCACTTCAAGAAAGAGCATACTATCTTCCTCACAGACGAAAAGATCGGCTTGGAAAATGCGATACGGCAATATGCATCTCACAGGCTCGTATCGTTAACCCATAGGTTTGCTCAACTCGGCCTCTCCAGAAAAGAAATCGAGGATATTGAGCTTGGGGTCGCCCAAAAGTCTGATGGTAAGTGCCAGTTGAGTTGACAATCAACACTGTTGGCTAATTCTGATCAAGGAATGTTTCTGTATGCTCGATTGGTTCTCGACTACTTGGCCGCCAATATTTTCTTTAGCGCCGAAGAAATGAAGACATCGTTGAGCCAGCTCCCAGAAAAGCTGACAGATTTGTGGGTTATCAACAGTATCTGGCTTAATGACCATGTGCTGATTAAAGTCCAAGGTACCAAACGATAATGGCTCAAATTCTTGCACCGTTAAATCCCCAATCTAAAGACCGCGTCAGATGCCTCTTTGGCTGGGTGGCTTTTCAAAAACGGCCACTCAAGAGGCTAGAACTACTGTCAGCTATCATCTTTAGCCCGGGTAATCAGGGTGCCAACAATATTGCCCCTGATCACATTCTGGAAGTTTGCGGACCTCTACTTGATGTAAAGCAGGACACGACCGTGACTTTTATTCACTCCTCAGTCAAACTGTAAGATTGTACCCCGATGTTCTTTTAGAATCGGTGTGAACCATAACACGATTAGATTTCTCGAAAGCTCTTCTATAAGCATGATTATCACCGAGGATACAACATTGCCAGAGCACAGCTCAGCAATACTGGCCTGTCTTTTATCTGGATGTGATGTCTTTGGTTCCACGTATAACGAACACGAGCGGCAAGAGCGTGTACTCAAAGGCATACACGGCTTCCACGTTTATGCCACAGAGTATTGGACCGATTATCTGCTTTCCCGAGTCTCAACTGCAAGTGACTCTGGTGAGAAATGTCATTTCATCCATCTTGGTTGCAATCTCGCCGAAAGGCTAGATGGGATCGGTGGATATCCTCGATTAGCAGAATACGAACGCCAACCTGACGGAATGGACAAGAGACTGAGTTGTCTTGCCAATTATCCTGTTCTCTTCAAGCAAGTCTCCAGCTTCTTACGAGCTAGGTCACTCAAGACACTTGAGTCTCGGATCTCTAAATCAAAGGGTAAGTCTTCTGATCGCTGCAACGGCGCCTTTGAGCTAACCACCAATGAAGATGGTGATGAAAATAGTCTTGCACAACCAAACGCTGTTGGTTCAGATGCTGTTTCTTCGATACTAGCAGTATATCAGCAGACCGTTAGACATCTTCTTGCCCAACACGACTTTCCGGGGATATCGGCCGAAGCACTCAAGTTCTTCAAGGCTCAGCTCGGTCACACGGCATTCACATGCCGACTGAAAACTTGTCCCGGTGCCACAAATGGGTTTGCATCTGAGAAACAGCTCGCTGAGCATGAGTCTTCCCACCTCCGACAGTTCCCCTGTACGTTTCCCAAATGTCAATACCCGCCATTCGTATCAGTAAAAGCACTACGGATCCACGAAAAAGCGCATCGGACCACAATACCACCACGCCAAAGAGTACTAAAATCTAGGACATACATCCTCGATAAGAAATCGATGAATGTAAATGATCTCGGCTTGGATGCGTGGAATCCTCTCGACTTGATGCTAGACCTTAGTCTACCGGTTGAGGAGACAGGGGGATCCATCCAAGAGGGTTTACTACCAACAAGTAAGGAGGACATAGGACAAGATCAGACGATTGGTCCGCAGAAGACGCCACAGGGTCTACAGAAAATACAACAGAGCAACGTCATGATAACGGATATGAAAATGATCTTCGACTCTACGGACTGGAGAAACCCGGACAACAACCTGTTCCTAAACATGGACGACTTGCACAGCAGGTACGTTGTGGAGCTGGAGGGACGACGCAACGAAAAGTGAGGGCAATAACGTGGTATCTTGCACCGATACGAAGGTGAAGAAGGAAGAAGCTCAGCCAGCAATAGTGGGCTGGTGAAGAAGGTGAAGGGCTATGAGGCTGACCAATCAGAGGGTGCCGGTGGAGCCACCCGGACCTCAACATACGTGAATCCGAGGGACCTACGTTCTCCCTCTGCAGATAGTCCGTTATTGCCTTGAATCAAGCAGGGGAAAAGGGGTGTAACTTGGCTGGAATATAACACTATTAAACGGGAACCAAATTAAGAGAAAATTAGATAGATAAATAGCTTAGGTAATATAGTGATTTATGGGTTATTGAAATTGAAAGGATTAGGGGCAGGTCTTTACCTTGCGCAACCAACCTTTAGCTATGCTTGTGTATAGAAAAAGGGCAACCAGCAAGCAAGCATGATTTTGGAGTTAGCCCTACGAGACTACAATTTTGACGTATTGCTTACGTATACGAATATAATCACCAGTTCAGGTAGTAGTATGATTTAGATACCCCTTGTCACTGTTTCAAATCAGAAGAAAGCAGGCTCAAAACCCAATCCGACAAGCATCTTGGGTACGGGTTACATGATGGACCAGATCGCTTACCTCCAGTTACCCAGCAATCAGGCCCACTCCAAGCTCATGCCTCCTGAGATGAGTAACTGGAATGAACTCAAGCAATGGCTGGCAAAGAATCTTATCCAGCGCCAGCTATAACTATGCTTGGACAGATTCCAGGGGTCACATTTCGCTACACACATGGAAAGGCAGATGGAGAGGTAATCGGAAACATCGAGAGGCGGCAGGACAAAGGAACCAGAAGGAAATATTGAGGAAGGGGGGGGGGGGGGGGGGGGGGGAAGAGAAAAATCAACCCCAGGGCCCAAAGAAAGCAGCAGCCGCCTCAGATACATTTACAGCTAAGCGCTTCACTCGCAGGCAACGGTGTCCCAAACCAGCAGCAGCCTGATCAGCCAAGCGTACCTTCAAACTTGCCACTTCATCTCATTTTATCTTGCATGATTCAAATGAAGCCAATCGGCATCATGAACCCCCGCAACGAAAACCCTAAGCCTGGAAGCCTCGCAGATGACCAACTGATTCGTTTCATTATTAACATCAAGCAACGTGAAGCTATGCAGAAAGAAACAGCCAAGACCAGGTCAACTAAGGTCCTAGAGTTCAATACACCCTCGTATGGCTCTCATGACTCTCTTGATTAGGTAGGCTAGTTAATCACATATGCTTGTATCTGGATTTGCTGTGGGATCGAATGTGGACGTATTGCTTTGTAGCATATTTTTGAAATGCAGACCAAGGAAAGAATTTTTTTGGAGGCAACCAGTCTCTTGAGTCTCATCTTACATCTTTGGCCGCTCTTTTGGCGGGCCCGATTGTGGTTTGTTATGGCAAGGGAGTGCCGTATTACCGTCATTACATCGGGTGGTCCACGATCTTTCGAGTGCCATCGCTCTATATCAATGCGTTTAGTGATTCCAAAGCTAACACACCCGTCAAGTCCTAGGTGGGTCAGTGCTGTTACTTACACCAGCGCTTTTTTAACTTGCGTTTTCTCAGGGATCTATTCAATTCTATGATGATGACAAGCTGCTTATCAAGTTTAGAAGAAAAAGTTCGATAGCCAGCTTGGGTTAGCGAAACCGGTGATCTTCGAAGTTCTATCTGAAATGTTCCCGAAAATGAACATTTAAAATGCTTCTGGAAAGCTTGACTAAGGGGGATAAAACGTATATTGACCGATGCTAGGGCGTCTTTTATGTCGACTCAAATGATGTTTATCCTACCTAAGCTTACCAGGATTTGGATGACGCACAGTTAAAGACAAAAGCAAAACGTCGTCCTGAGTATTTCTTTGAGTTTTCTTCCGTCTCAGAAACTGTCTTCCGGCAGGGGTGTGTTAAACTATAAATTCAACCACCTATGTCAGGAAATACAATACCTACCCCATAGATTGCCTCAGGATGGCAGTTCGAAGCGTCATCATCTTCATGCTTTGATGGCTCTGACTTCTCTTTTGCGTGTGGACAACACGCTAAATAGCTCACAGCAGAGTTATCAATCATCTGTTGTGTCCTTGCCGAAGCCATCGGATGCTCATCCCACCTCCTAAGTCTGATGTTTACGAGTGACCAATGGAATAAAGGTGCTTCCCCAGTGAACGCAAGACAAGGATGCACTAGACAGCGCAAGACTCAGAGCTGCTGCTCTGTACCTGGTGAAACAGGCACGGAACCGGAACAAATTGCATCATGCAACGGCCCGAGCTTCCGCTCAAGTCGGTCATCATTTTTTCTCGCCGCCTTCAAGAAGCGCCGAGTTCCTAGACCTTCTGGCTACCTGCAATGAATCCAGTCAAGGGGGGGAGGGGTGACGGAAGGCTTTTACTTCATCAAAATGAACGAATCATATACTGTCCAAGCCGTGACAGCTTTGTATCCTACCAGTTGTGATCGCCATAGATGTGGCTCGATGCCTTCACAGACCACTTCATAATATGGGTATTTATACCCGGCATCCTTTTGTATGCATATTCTATATAGCACAACTACTCGACATGCTTTCTAGCGGATGCTGCAGTTCATCACACATACACTTTCTGGAATCTATTAGCATCTAGAGCGTCTGACACCGGACCGGGGCTTGAGGCACCTGCCGTCTCATCCGACACCTACATTGTCTACCCTGCATCCGAGTCGGTCGGGTGCACGTTAATCTTGTTGATGTCCTGAGAGGGGTTGATCGGACGCATGAAACCTCGAACCCAAATGGTTCAATTAGGGGACCTGGTCGAGAAACCGGCGTGGGCTTTACACCCGTTTCTCTCTACTTGAGCAAAACATCTTCATTTTCTACCTAAAATGACATCAATGTATGAGGTTCGGAATATCTGATGTATAGTGCACCCGGACGAATGGATAAACTGCCCGAGAGCAGACATATGATGAGCCTCATTTGTATAACCAGATAATTGGACATGTCTCTAGACGGAAAATGGTGTAGTTTCCCATCCAAGAGGGCTACCTCTTTGCGACCATTCTCAACCATTTTATACAGTTAAGTTGGTTTATCGCCGTGGTAGGCATTCTTTCTGCCACAACATTCCGGATACTGTAACCCCAATAAGTCTAGCTCAGTGTCAAACGCATCAAGGTTCCCCTGAATCATATAATGCCAGCTTGAAGAAGTTTAAAGAAACACTCCTAGAAGACGTCAACATCCTGGTCCATTCAGCTCATTCTACTGTTCATCGCATGTAAAGAGTGCACTTAGCCGAGCCTGAGTATTATCTGCCAGACTCCACACAGGGTCGTCGAAAGCTTGATTTCGGGGACAAGTCGTGCCTAAAGTTGTGTTTCAAGGTGACCTTAGATGGATGGCCGCATGCCGGCCGGGGTAGCCTGCCGGAGCTCATGACAAAAGCGCCGCGGCTGCATGGAAGCAATGTATGTGGCCAAGGCTCAGCAAAAGCTTGACATGGCGATCTGTTTCTTGGTAGACAGTTGTTTCAAAATGATCATCGATAGATTGCCGTGGAATATGAAGAGACCAGTCGGTTAAAATGTAGATATGAATCATACTTGTCCTATACGGAGTCCGGTTACACAGGTCACATCTCCAATATGTATAAGACAAGATATTATCGCACGGCTTCACTATCTTGATGCCTTTTCATATAAACTCGGTTATTCTATTGAGCCACATACGCACGTATTTTCCCACTTTTCCAAAGCATAGACTGGAATCATGATTGCATTTACTTTCACCCACTTGGCCTTGGCTGCCTTGCTTATCTCTAGCATTTTCGCTTCACCAATTGCTGATCCCGACCCTCCCGATTTCGAGCTGGGCCCTCACAACCTGGCCCGTCGCCAGGATTACACCCAGAACTACAAGACGGGTGGCAATGTCAAGTTTACACCCAGTGGGAAGGGATTCTCTGTGACGTTCTCAGGTGCTAAAGACTTTGTGGTCGGTAAAGGGTGGAATACTGGTTCTAAGAACAGGTGAGTTCCCCTTGGGAATGTTTCGTTTCAGTTTGACTAATGGATACGTATAGAACCGTCAATTTCTCTGGCCAGACCAAGGCCTCGGCCGGCACTGTCTTGGTCTCACTATACGGATGGAGTATTGATCCGCTGGTAGAGTACTACGTACAGGAGTACAGTAATAATGGAAAGGGCGCCGCGCAGGGCCAGAAGGTGGGATCGCTGACGAGCGACGGGTCTGAATACGACATCTTCAAGCACACACAGGTCAACCAGCCCTCAATCCAGGGCACTAAAACATTTACCCAATTCATATCCTCCCGCAAAGACACCCGGGCAAGCGGCGGCACTATCACTTTCGCCAACCACGTCGCTGCTTGGGATAAAGCCGGCTTGAAGCTCGGTCAGATGAAGTACCAAACAATCGCCACCGAGGGATGGGGCAACGCTGGCGGCAACTCCAAGTATACCCTCACAGGCAAGTAAGAGGCTCTCACTGGCTATTCAGCGTGAATGTGTAAGATGAAGATGTCAGGTGCCGACAATTGGGAATCGGGAGGCAGATTTGTGGTGGGCCTGGCCTAGCAGAAGTTCTGGGCAAGGTTGTGTATATCTCTAGTTCTCCTGTATTTTCTTTCTCTCCTTTTTATTGGTTCGTCTGTCTGCAGTCGAGCTACTTTACTGTGTCTACTTATCACATACTTCTGGCAATGCCAAAAGATTGCACATACCTCCATGCTACATATCACAATAAAGCATCGCGTTTATTTCATTGGTCGCCCCTGAACTGAATGTCAAGGGTGTCTGATTCAAAATCATCTGAACAAATGGACCATGACCCCAGTCCAACATCAAAAAGCAGACAAAGTCTCTTTATGCTTGTCACTTCCCCCAGAAGTGGTCTCTCTACTGACTCAAACAAAGCAGGTAAAGAGACTCCCTCGTCGAACGGCAGGAATATAACATTTTAGATTACAGTTGCAAAGCTTATAATGGCACGGGATCAACCCTCCCGAAACGGTACATGTGGCAGTTTTCTCTGTCTTGGTCCATCTGCTGAGTGGGAAAGGGTAGGTGCAGGTCTCTTCACAAACATTCGGTGGAAGCGAGTACTGGAAATTCCTTAGTGTTGTGACATTGCGATCCGAGGTTGGGCGATGAAGGAGTGGCCTGAAAAACGGGCTAATCAGCCAAGAACGGGCGGCTAGGGAGCTGTCATAGTCAGACAAAGTCTAACTCGGTCCGTATGACTGCCGTAGGTTTGTTGTCCCAACATCAAGCTGTGCCAAAATCCACTTGCAGATGAACTGGTCATGTCGATTGAGGGTATGATCTTTGCAATGCCAGGATTATTTATGCGTAGCTGGATGAACAATTTGTACAATCGAGGATGGCCCTTGCGTCTGACCTTATAACGGTTATATTTACCTCCATATAGTCAATCTCGCTGGCAGCTGACTGACCGCCTACTTTACGTGAAAGGATACTATTCTGTCGGTTTTAGATCAAGGTTAAACACTACATTACTAGCTACATCTTTCAGCAAGCCCTTCCAGTGCGTTACAGCTGATTATAGATTTCTTACAAATCATTGGAAACAAAGACGAGATGCAATCTTGCCTTGCATGTTGTCGAGTGATACCGGGTTTACCGGGTTTCTTAACGACCTCACCTGGGAATGCAGCCCAGGAGTTTTAGTCATTGGTCTGACGCGCTAAAAAAATCCCTTACTCACGTCTACGCTGGGAACAAATTTCCGGCCACATAATTCACTCAGAATACTTTGCTGGCTGGTGGCATACTCAACACTGATTATAGTATTGCAAACACCACACCTTCAAGATGCTGAGAGATGAGTTGTGGACTCTGGTCCGGCCGGAAAATCCCGGTTCGGCTCTGTCGTTACCTAATCCCATTTACGTAATCTACGAGGGACGTGCTTCTTACCCCGCCAAAGAGCGCATTGACTCGGCTCACCCCGCTACAGAGCGAAGCACCGAACATCGGGATGACCGATTACGCCATTCTCACGCTCCAGACGGGAATGGGTCTCGAGGTGCCGACAAGCAATCAGCGTCCGCCAATTTCGGAGCTTCGCCTGGGTTGATCACGTTCCGAGAGAGATTTGGCCGCGTTGAACTTCCTCGACGCTCCGATTTCCTGTTAACTGCTCTGCCACGTCCATGAACTCCCTCGTCCTCCCTCTCTTCCGGTCGCGCATCGCAAACAATAGCACCGCCAGAAGAGGTTTCCATTCGTCCGTCATGACACTCAGCAGCAAGATCAAGCCCGCGGCCCGAGTCGCCGGCCGGCGGCAGGATGTATGGTGCGTGCTGAACACCCTGATTCGCAGGGGTTGTACGACAGTGCAATCGACCTGCAAGACAACAATGCACGATGAGCCTTTTTCTGACTGAGCACCAGGTCCATCATTAACGAGGCCGCTGCCGCCTCGCCCAAACAGCCCATCGTCAACATGGGCCAGGGCTTCTTCGGCTACAACCCGCCTGAGTTCATCCTCAACGCCGCGAAGCAGGCGCTGGACCGTGTCGAGTGCAACCAGTACAGCCCTACCAAGGGTCGCCCTAGGTTGAAGAAGGCCATTGCCGATGCTTACTCCCCTTACTGGGGCCGCAAGCTGGACCCCGAGACCGAGGTCACCATCACCACTGGCGCGAACGAGGGTGAGGATCGGCTCCCCGGCAGGGGGTATTCCTTGGAGAAGACAAACTGATTGCCCACCAGGTATGCTCAGCGCCTTCATGGCCTTCATTGAGCCCGGCGATGAGGTCATTGTCTTTGAGCCTTTCTTCGATCAGTAAGCTGGAGCCCGAGGCGTCTTTATGAGGGGGAGTAGACATGCTTACTTTTGACCAGGTATATCAGCAACATTGAGATGCCCGGCGGCAAGATCACATATGTTCCCTTGCACCCTCCTGCGGACGGTGCTACGACAACGTCGTCCGCCGCTAACTGGGCCATCGACTTCGACGAGCTCGAGCGCGCCATCACACCCAAGACCAAGATGATCGTCCTCAACACACCACGTTAGCCCCCCCCTCTGCCTTGTGTTCTTTGCAGCGAGATGACTCATCGATGTAGACAACCCTGTGGGCAAGGTCTTCTCCAAGGAGGAGCTCCGGAAGATCGGCGACCTCTGCGTCAAACACGAGATCATCATCCTCTCCGACGAGGTATACGACCGCTTGTACTACGTCCCCTTCACGAGAATAGCCACGCTGTCTCCCGAGATTGAGCGTCTTACTATCACCGTCGGTTCCGCAGGCAAGAACTTCTACGCCACAGGCTGGCGTGTCGGCTGGCTCATGGGCCCCGCCGAGCTCATCCAGCACGTCTCCGCTGCTCACACCCGCATCTGCTACTCTTCCGTGTCACCCCTGCAGGAGGCATGCGCTGTTGGTATGTATCGCGGTCTCTCTGCGCATACTAAAGCAAGAAAAGTATTAACACATGCCAGGTTTCGAGGAAGCTGAGAAGCAGGGCTTCTGGGACGAGACCATCAAGGACATGAAGGGCAAGATGGACCGCTTCAACGAGGTCTGGGGGGAGCTCGGCATGCCCTATTCGGAGCCCGAAGGCGGTTACTTCGTCCTCGTTAACATGGCCAAGGTCAAGCTGCCCGAGGATTACCCCTTCCCGGCCCATGTCGCCAGCCGCCCTCGTGACTTCAAGCTCGCCTGGTTCCTCATCCAGGAGGTCGGCGTCGCCGCCATTCCGCCCACCGAGTTCTACACCGACCACAATGCCCACATTGCCCAAGACTACATCCGTTTCGCTGTCTGCAAGGAGGACGAGGTGCTTGAGACCGCCAAGGAGCGCCTCCGCGGGCTGAAGAAGTATATCCAGGAATAGAAGTCTCAAGTCACAAAGCAGAAATCGGTTATAGAAAGAGTCAGAAAACATGTACCAAGCGATCTGAATACTGTCTTATTATACATATGAAAAGAGTGAATAGACATTGCTCGACGCTAAAAAGCCATGCCCGATTGTATTTCACATTGCCGTCCCGTTTGTAACAGTTCCACCCCTGTGTTTGTTCCTAGTGGCACACGTCCAACACCAGTTTCACCGCTCAGAACCGAGCTCGATGGCCTTGTCCCCCACCGGTCGAGGGCACACACGCGTCGCCGACGCCGCCCAGCGCACCGCCCTCGACGCAGGCGTTCACGGGGCCACAGTACGTCACGAAGAGCAGCCCGGACTTGCCAGGCACCGGGACACCGGCCGGGGCGCACCAGAAGACTGACTTGCCGATATGGGCGTCGTCGATGGGCTGTCGGCCTGAGGTCAAGGCGTCCTCAACAGCCGCGCGGTTGCTCTTGTCTGGTTTCTCGTCGCCACGTCAGCTTTCGGTAAGGGAGGGAGGGGGGGGGGGGGAGGCACTGCGATTCGCACCGGCTTTGATGAGGCTGGAGCCGCAGTAGGTCTCGGCTGGGGTGCACACCACGGCGGTGGCCGCGCCTGCAAAGGCGGCGATGACGGTCAAGAAGGCCGTGAAACGAAACATTGATTTTGTCCGCCGTTTTCAATGTTTAATTGAGGTGCAGTTGAAGGGTGCTGGTCTTGTCTGGCTCCTTATGTGCGATCGCTGGATGACGGATCGACCAAGGGAGAGAATCCTCCCTTTTGAATCCCTTCAACCAAGGGCGAGCGATGCAAAAGCCCATAAAATTTCGCAGGCCCACGTTCCATTCTCAGTACTATCCGATTTGATAATTGCCAATGTGCTTAATAGCGCCCTTGTGAATACCTTGGACTCATAAAAGTCGTAAGAGGGCATCCTGATGCGAGATGCGGCAATAATCAAGGTGAGAACTGCCCGTATATCGATCTCCACGATCGAAAGTCCTCTCAAAAGGTCGAGCAACTGAAGCCGAATTAAATGGCATGAGTTTCCGCGTAAAGGCATAAGGATGAGATGAGGAAAGATTGACAGCGGAGAAAAAATGTCACAAGCTACCGTGTAGCAGCATTGAAACGACGAGCTAGTGAAGCGTGATGCAACTCCAGGCCTCTGATTTCAGGTCTACCAAATTATCCGCAAACCTATGAGCTCATAAAGAGAGCCGCGCATGATGACCATTGACCATGAACCAATGCCATTCCCTCCAATGTCGATACCTCCGTGTATTACCCTGACCGTCAGTCCAAGACAGACGAAGCCAAACTCTAGCAATCAACCGAAAACCCAGCGGTGCGATGGAACCTTAAAAGCAAAGAAATGGCAAACCATAGTGACAGTCGAATTGGCAAAGGAGCGCAAGATGCTTAGATCTCGTCCTGGTTCTCGCCCTTCTGCATGTCTACATCGGCCTTGTCTTCATCCTTGACATCGAGCTTGGCGACGTCGGCAGCAGGGACCTCGCTGGCGGCATCCTCAGCGGCATCCTCGGTGGCATCCTCGGCGGCAGCTTCGCCATGCTCCTTGCTGTCGGCGGCAACGGTGGCTTTCTTGCCCTTGGCGGGAGTCTTGCTCTTGGCGGGGGCGCGCTTCTTCTTGGCAGGAGTCTCGGGGGCCTCCTCGTCGTCGTCAGCACCCTCGGCATCGGCGGCAGCGGCGGACTTCTTTTTGGCAGGCGTGGCGCGCTTCTTCTTGGGTGTCTCGACAATGAGTTTCTCCTCGCCGTCCGAGCCGGCGAGCTCGTCACCCTCATCGGCAGCAAAGGCAGGAGCGGCTCTCTTCTTGGCCGGAGTGGCGCGCTTGCGCTTGGAGGGGGTCGTGATGGGGTTGCCGTCCTCGTCGACGGCGGGGGGCATGTCGGCGAAAAGCTTCTTCTTGATGGCGCCCCAGGCGTTTCTGGCGGAGCGAGGATTGGTCATACCACAGGCGGAGGCCAGAAGGGGGTAGTCAATCTGTGATGTGGAGGAAGAAAAAAAGTCAGTTTCTCATGGATATCGTGGTTGGAGATTCATGATGAACAGCAATCTTACCTCGGGAGGGGTTTTCATGCAGTTCCAAGCGTACTGGAGGATCTCATACTCTCGCTCGGTGAGAGCAGGCTTGGGAGCAGCCTCAGAGGAAGATCCGTTGGAAGACATGATGAGTGGGACTTGTTGATGATGCTGAATGGTTTGATGATAACTGAGCCTCGATAGTGACTGTGGATGGGTTGGCAATGAGTGAAAAAGATTGAGGGTGTGTAGCAACTGATGAGGGTGATGGAGGAAAGGAAGTGTGAGGGAAGACTGATTGAGTAAATATGGCTTTCGTTGCTCTAGATGGAAAGAGCAGGTGCGTGGCAGAATTTTTGAGAAGAACTCAAGTTTGAAAAGACTGAAGTCCCCAGACAACTCAAGGCTGGAAACAGCTAGGGAAAGAGCAAATGTGAATGTTGTGGTTGCCTCGGGTTTCCTGACGCGTCTGTTTTGAATGGGCGAACGAGATGACTGGAGGATTGAGGTGAGAGAAATGGGCAGCATTTGTTGGAGGCCTGATACGGTATGCAGTTGCGTGTCAATCTTTCTGGTAAAAGGTCGAAGTCGAACTAAGAAGGAAGGTCGCTGTTCCATTATTCCCCCACTCATCACACTGAAAGAAAGTACACAACAAAAGCAACAATGGCATTTCAACAGAAACTGTTTCCGAGTTTCAATGAACTTCTGTCAAGTGAACAAGGAAAATTGATTCCCCCCTCCCAGACACGCTGTCTCTTAGGTTAACTATAAGGAAGGAACACGCAAAGTCTGTAAAGTTCGGAAAGATGCCGGAAGTAAACATCATGAATCTTTCTGAGACCCATCAGACTATTCAGGTTGTAGGAACTCTTTTCACCTACAGATAAACGAAGCGTTGCGTCATGATGAGTCTTTTATCCAGTCAAAATTGGGGGTGTTTACCACTGTCGCCTCTTACAACCAGAGCTTTCAGCTCACTGGCAATATTCATAAGAATAAGATGACTTATTCACGTGTTTCCATATATTGGGCTGTGGGAAGGAACATATTTGGATTGGAAGGAGCAAGCCAATACGCTCGTTCCCATCGGGTGCTGTTTTCCGAATGCCAAAAGCCCTTCCACCTCCAGACCTGGCAGCCATCATTCCGATTCAGATGACCGGAAAGAGAAGGTGGCCATTTTCATTGATATCATAGATATACCTTTTTATTTGAAGTAGACAGAAGATCGTTTAACCTCTGTATCTGGCTCATAGGCGGATTATCAAGAGCACTGTCCGGTCCCGACCATAGACTCGAAGCGGGCCTTGATAAAACCACTGGATGGTAACAAATGGCTGCTTGGCTATCCTGGAGTACTTCGAATGTGACGAGAATCTGGATCAAAAGGCTGACGAGGCCGGTGGTATAACCGGTAGATTCTTCTTTGGCTTAGGATACCTGACATCAATTGCCTACGAAGTTGGGGTTCATCTTGACGTCGCAAGTCTCCGACTTCTCCCCTTGAGCGCTTCCGGGAGTTGCACTCTAGTTGTCAGAAAGGTGCTCAACACCCGTCATCCTCCCGCAACACCTATTATAGACATCACGGCTTCGGTATGCTTACAGTTACGAGGCGCATTCACTCATGTTCAAAGCGGACTGTATATGGGCTATCCGTCCGTCGTCATCCACTCGCTACGGCATCCGACTTTTTATCAGGAGAATCTTTCTTTCGTGTTACCACCCACATAAATAGCATCATAACTCGGATCATTTTCTTCGAGCTTCCTGTCACCTGCTTTCAATATTTTCCGCCTGCAACAAGTCAGGTCCCACTTCTCTGAGCAGTGCTTGATTTCCATATATGATGACTGCTCCAGAACATTCCGTATCCTAAGAATTCGCCATAGATTTCTTCATCATTGATTGTTGCAAAATTCTCAAAAAAAAGACACATCCAGGCTTCAGCCAATTATGGATTTTATCGAGCAAAGACTTGTGCTTCGAGGAGCATCTTCAAGATTGGAACGCCAGGGCCACATTCGAGCCCTAAGATAGCAGGCGAATGCCGCAGCTCGTCAAGGAGCTTCTTGGCGTATGTTTCCCGCGAGGATTTCTTGCCCTCAACCGACTGCAAGTATCATTCTGAGATGTGGTTGTAGTCGTATTTACGATGAACTCAGATGTCTGGGATATGCTAACCTTTATTTCGTAAAATGGCCGAGGCCGCATCCTCTTGACTTGGCGGGCGACGCAGCTCACGCCCACTCGTTCAATGGCAGCAGTGCCTCATCTCCGGCATCGTCATGTTCGCCATTGCGTAAAGACTGACAAGCATTACCACGAAAGACAAGCTCAGCCTCAGCATGGTCGATGATCTGATCACGAGTTACGACATTGAGCGACGCACTGTTACCCATGCTGTGGTTGACGTCGCCACAGCACTGGTTAGGGACGCAATCAAGCCGGCAAAGAAGCACGTCTTCACCATTGAGAAGAACGCCGGGTAATTACATCACCGGTATTAAGCTTTGTTCTCTAAGTTGTCTTGGGTGCTTGTACTCTATCCATAATGCCCCCTCCCTTGCTTCCCTCTATGGCTAGTTGGCTCCTGAGCCGCACTTCTGACTTTTTGGAACTGCTGGGGTGTTTGTGCTCCGAAAGCTAGAAAGATACGGAGGGGGACGTAATGGAAACGGGATGAACTGGCGCTTCCGTGTCCATGCGAAAATCCTTTCTCCGCGTCCCCATGCTCCGCAAATTCAAAAAAACACACTAGCTCATCTCTATTTTCCTTTCCCTCAAGGCATATATCGTACAGCGGTAGCGGCACAACCCTGGTCCTGGAGTGGTCTCGAGGCATCTAGACCGCTGGCCCGCGCTGCCCGAAGGTCTACCTATCGCACGCGACAAAAGAGGACCCGAGGCGTCTTTACCACCTCGTCTCGGGCAAATACGGTCTGGTGCTCGAGGTTGGCCGACAGGCTTACCGTCCCGCCCCGCCGGGGTATTCCCAATCTCTGACCAGGCTTTTCCAAGCCACTCCGCGCGAGGTTAAGGGGACCCGAAGGACAAGGGTTGACAAAGTCGTCCTTCACAGCCGAATGACCAGCCGAGGAGGTCAGTTTTAGCGCCGTCGTGAAGTCAGACATATGTGATATTGGCCTCGTTGGCTGGAGCGAAGGGTGGCGGGACTACCCCGCGCCGAGGATGGCTGGCTTGTCTAGGATTGCCAAAAACCAATTGCAACGGTCGCCTTGCTGGTTCTGTTGCTGTTACGATGCGTATGGGCCATTCATGCAGCGGGCTTCTGCTATGAATGAACATGATCAGCACCCTCCCCTACTCCGATTGGTTTCCAGATAAAGTGAACGTGGCAGCGGAGTAATCCTGTCACTTTCCGATGGCACGGCCGGCCAGGAACCCTGCAACTTTATCTCACACTTCAATCGGCCTGTACTTCACGCTCTCCAATACCCTTCCCTTCGGTTCTTCCAAAACCGATTCCTTCCCCTTGTCAGGTCTGCGCGGCTCTCTAAAAGTCCTCCAAGGCCCATCCACCAACAGGTCGCCGACAGGATGGGATGGTGGGATGAAACCTGAACCAAGGCACGCCATTGGGCGACGGCGTTTGACCAAAAGGTTGTGTCAATAAACTTTTTTCCCTGCTAAACAGTAAATGTTTTCCAAAACGCCCAGCCTGGCCCGGCCGCGGCAACGAGGCGGCAAATCTGCGGAAAGTTACGGCGCGTCGCTCACTTCGTTCCTAGTCAAGAATTCGATCCGATAATGATCGCGGGTCTCCAGTTTTCGATCTCCATACCAAGAAATCTAGGGTGGGATCTCGGTATCGTTATCAGAGCGAACCCGTTATCAGGGCAAAGCCTCCGCCCTTCTATGCGAATCTCGGCGTTGGATAACAAAAGGATGGAGCCAGAAGACAAAGAGTCCCCGCCACGATGCGACGGACTATGACCGAGCCGGTCAAAACGGGCAATCCTTCGTCCACCGCCCCATATTGTCTAGCCGCAATGGCTCTCGACATACCAATCGCCGAACCCACTACTCCGAGGTTTCGACGAGCCTTAAATACTCAAAGACCGGTTACATCCCCAGATTCCAGACGAGGTCCGAGAGGCGTCAGACGAGCCCACGGTCGTCGCCCTGCCCGCGGCGGGCACTTGTACCCGAGGGCATCCCGCCCAAAATGCCATGTGTGAAGAAGATGTGATGAATACTTCTCGTAGTCTGACTCTTTCGCGGCTCTTCTGCTCTTTTGTGCACTATGTAGGGTCTAAAAACCAAATAACTCTTTCTAACCTCATTGATGATATACTGCCGGTTCCCCCTGAGTACATCCAAACCACTCTAGTTTGCGAGAAATTGGAAACCTAGGTTAAACAATAGCAGCAACTTTCCTACATAACCAACTGAGTCGGTTTTCATAATTGGTACGTCGATTGAGAGAATTTGATAGGCCAGGACAATGTGTTTTACTTGTTGCATCGCAGCGAAGACATGTTTTTAGGGCCATCCGACCTTTGTAACATGGCCTGCGACAGCCGCAACGGTGACCACCTCAACCCGAGCATCCGGCGAGGAGGCCCTGGCGCTTTCTGTTCCCCAAGAGTCCATGGGAGAATCCGCCTTGTTGGTATTTAACAAACAAATGTGCTAATGTCTTTTTAAGATTTCTTCACCTCAATGAAAGAAAAAACACAAAATCAAAAAGAGAAAGCGGTCATATCTCACTTTTGATTTTCCTGTTTTGCACCCGACACTAGGTGATCAACTCATACCTTCACCATACTTGGGTTTTCTTGTTTGCTTGTTGGAAGCACAACGATTAAGCGGTATAGCACGCCCACGGATCCCCTAGAGAAGGAGATTCAGACGAGGGGCGGCACGTAGCATCCCGGAACTTACACGAGCGAACCAAGAAGAACGATAGACAACTGAAGAAGAAGAAAAAGGCGACATCCATGCAACTCTGCCTTTTTAGCCGTTCTGTGCTACGCTGAGCGATGCCGTCCTTGACGGAAAAGGAGAAGTCCTCCGGACACAACGACGGCGGCGGGCAAAAATTCGACCGGGACACGCCGAGTCTCTCGCCGGGCACCGACGAGGAGAGTGGCGCCGACGATCTCGGACGGCCACACGCGACACCTGGGAAGCCGACAGCGCCCCCGGACGGTGGCTTACGGGCTTGGCTTCAGGTGCTGGCTTCCTTTTGTATTTACTTTAATACTTGGGGTGAGTTATACTTCTGTCACATTATGGCCCATATCCGAACGCGATCAATACCACCCTTCTTGTTATCATTTCGTGTTTAACTTTGACTGGCTGTGCACGCACCGCAACTCTGGACACCCTTTATGACTGCTTTATCTCGGCACTGACATAGGATGACCAGGGCTCGTTGCCAGTTTCGGCGTTTTCCAGGTTCACTATGAAGCCGACCTGCTCAAGGAGTACAGCCCGTTCGCCATTTCCACAATCGGCTCTTTGCAGAGCTTCCTGATGGTGTTCCTTGGCTGCTTCGCAGGGCCCGTCTTTGACCTGGGCTATGCGCGCCAGCTGCTCTGGGCAGGGTCCCTGCTGATCGTTGTCGGAACCGTCGCCCAGAGCTTCAGCAGCAACCTTTGGCAGCTGCTCCTGTCGCAGGGGCTCTGCATCGGAACCGGGATGGGCAGCCTAGCTGTTTTGGGGGTTGCGGTATTATCGCCGTGGTTCTCTACGAGATTGCCCGTGGCTTTTGGTGTTGCTGCGGCTGGGAGCGGCGTTGGTGGGTAAGTCTTAATGGCATCAGGGATTTTCTTGAGTGTTCCTCCACATATGGCAGCCGATAACTAACTCACATCCCTCCTCTATAGTCTGGTACTGCCTATCGTATTTCGTTCCCTCCAGCCTGAAATCGGCTTCGCTTGGACAGTCCGCGCCATAGCGCTAGTCGCGCTGTTCGTCCAGGGTGTGTCCATTGTCAGCATGCATACACCCAAGGCTTCGCATCAGAGGCGGGCCTGGATTGACCACTCCGCCTTCAACGACATTCCCTACCTCCTCTTCGTGGCCGCTTGCTGCCTGGTGTTTCTGGGCATGTACACTCCGTTCGTCTACATCCATAACTTTGCTCTCCAGAGGGGTGCCGCGAGCTCTCGGGTGGACAAATACCTGCTGGCCATGATGAACGGGGGGTCCATCTTGGGCCGCATAATTCCCAACTTGTTTGCCCAACGTCTCGGGGGGATGAACCTTCTCATCGCCGCGGTGCTCATCATGTCGATTTCGGCGTTCTGCCTCGTGGCAGTCGAACATACCGCTGATTTGGTTGTGACAATCGTCTTCTACGGCTTCAGCAGCGGGAGCTTTTTCGCTCTCCAGCCGGCCACTTTTGCCAAGCTCACCGAGGACCGCAACTACATTGGTACTCGGCTCGGCATGGCCTACTCTGTCATGGCTATCGCCTTGTTGTTTGGATCTCCGGTTGGAGGCGCCTTGGTGCGCTCAACCGGGTATTCTAGTGCTTGGATCTGGTCTGGTGTCTGTCTTGCATTAGGGAGTGCCATGATCGCCTTTTCTAGAGGCATGGCCAGTGACTGGAACTGGAGAAAACGTACCTAACGTCTAATCAGTATCAGTGGGTCGTTTTTACGTTGGGTTACTTGACCACTAGGAACAACTTGGGGCGACAACCCTCTGTTCACTCACATGTGAAGATGGGTGGGTTATACGATGGTTGCCAAATTCCCTTTGGTTTTTGTAACTTTCGTGGGTGGCCTCACTTGAGCTTACTGCTCCGGAAATGGCCTGCCGGATTGCTTTACAGCATGGATATAGAGATATGATACCCTATAGATATGATGATGATTCAATGCATAATGCTCACCAAACATATTCCTAAATGCGGGTTCTTTGCAAGGGAAATCCAGCACTATGGTCTAGCATAAGACTGAACAGGGTCTTTAGCGTAATTCGACCAAGGTTCA
This sequence comes from Colletotrichum somersetense, assembly GCA_030867255.1. NCBI lineage: Eukaryota > Fungi > Ascomycota > Sordariomycetes > Glomerellales > Glomerellaceae > Colletotrichum > Colletotrichum somersetense. The sequence continues at coordinate 44,797 of MU843647.1, read as the reverse complement.
CAAGTTCTAAGTCCGCGATACATATCATATCACCAGTCACTACCCGCTAATGTAATCTTTGTTAACTACATAGATAGGTTAAGTTAGTTATACACAAGTTGTCATACATCGCGGCTACAGCAAGCTGCAAGCAAGGGATGGTCTCTCAACTTGGCTCGCATTGGTTACAAAAAACGGTGAGGCTCCATTCATCTACCTCTAGGGCAGTGTATCAAAAGCATTGGGTGGGTGGGCCCTGGCCAGGGATCGAACCTGGGACCTCTTCCAAGTGGATATATCTTTTGACAACCCTAAGGAAGAATCATACCGCTAGACCACCAGGGCGTAAGAACTCCTCATGATGAAGTGGACTGCTGGTATGTCCCCACGCCTCATCGATTCATGACTACCGACCCGAAGAGGCAAAGAATTGCGTGAGGTCCAGGACCAGTACCGCACTGGGAAAGTCGCCCGACCGTCTGCTCATGGTCTTTGGTGTTTTAAGCATGTCTGAAGTTCCTGTTCTAGAGTCGGTTTTAAGGAGAATTATGATTCCCCTTGGCTTCCTTTAACAGTGGCTAGGATCTCTTAAATAAACGACAACTTACATGGATTCCTAGATTCGAGCGCAAACTACCGACAAAATCAACACTCGTTATGGATAAGTAGCAGTTGCGAGATGAACCCGCGTCTTGCTTATTGCTCCCTTTAAATTTACAGTTGTGCTCTCGTCGTCGAATCGTTCCGGTATTTCTCAATCTCTTGACGACCTCGCTGCAGTTCTTGAGTCAAGTCATATTTCCAGACCCAGTCCATGCGAGTTGACAAGTTGTCTGCGATCCGCTCAGGGTCGTCGGTCAACTCAAAATCATATAGCTTCCCCTGCTCCCGGCTATCGGTCACCAGCTTCTGCGACCTCTCCTTTCTCGTCTTGTTGTACGTCGCAAATGCCATCTCGATTTCCTCAGGACCGTTGATCAGGGCTAGCAAGTTCCCGAGAATGTAGGCATCTTCGATCGCCATGCCCGCACCGGAGCCCTTGTGAGGCGTCGAGGCATGTGCCGCATCGCCCAGCAGGCATACACGTCCTTGGTAGTAGGTCGGGCTTGGTGGGTGGTCGAAAAGCGCCCACACGTCAGGTTTCCGCAGCATCTGGATAATCTTTTGAGACTTGTCGCCCCAGCCTTCGAAGTCTTTCATCATATCCTCCCTCTTGACCGCCATAACCCATTCATCCGACTTCCACTCTTCCACACTGCGAAAAGCAACCACTGCTGTATCGTTAACATCTGATATCGATCATTATAGAGAACCCTCATGTCACTCACCGTTCATGTTTTTGCCTTTCGCGACGGAGAAGGTTAGGATGTGGCCGTGTTTTCCTAGATACATCTGACTGTTCTTGGCAAGTTCGCTGCCCAATAGCTCTTCCGCTTCCTCCATAGGGATGAGGCCACGGTATGCGTACTTTCCGGAGAAGACGGCCCTCGAGGCGGGATGGTCATCACCGAGCATCACGCGCCGCAACTGTGACTTGATGCCGTCGCAGGCAATCACTGCATCATGTATGGCGGTAGTGCCATCTTGGAACTTCAGTAACACGCGCGTGCCGTCATCTTCGTAGTCGACAGCGTGTTTGCCGAATTTCGCAACCCCGTCAGGCAGTAACTTGACCAGCTCATCCAGAAAGTGTGCTCGGTGAATGCCAGTCTGGCCAGTCTCGCAGATCAAACGGTGAATGAGTTCGCCCTCGTGGTGCTTGCCTTCGCAGGTCTCGCCGTATCTGAAGTCAAACCATACGTTCTGGTAGTCCTCTGATTGGTTATGCGTCGCTTGGTTTTCGAAGGCTTGCCGTACGTGCGGTGAGATCAGCGACATGGCCCTCAGAGCATTTGGACCGAAAGATACGCCCGCGCCGATCTCACCAAACTTTGGCGCTCTCTCGTACAGCGTTGTCGGTACCCGATTCTGGAGTAACTGAAGGGTAAGCGTCAAACCGGCGATGCCACCCCCAATCACCGCCACATTGAAAGGCTTTTCTGGGCGCTGGGAGAATTCGGGTGGCGGCGTCATCTTGAGAGCTTTGGGGCGGGGGAGGAGATTTGCGGCAACTGAGAAAGTTTGAAGGTTGTCCTCAGAGAAGTGAACACCCTAATAACGCTGTTTGGCGGCTTGGTGAGACAGCACAGACTACCTCTTGTCTATCCTTCTATTCTCGGATTTTCATACGAAAACGAAGATAAAGTGCTAGGGAGCCATATGATTGAGTGGTAGAGAGAAGTGGGTGAGAGAGGCAATGCGGCACAGCTCTTTATCTTCTCCCAAACGGAACTTCGGGTGAGCCCCACGACACTACGTATCACTGTATGACTGCTGCGACTTACTATTACGCCCAGCCCGAGGTCTAGTCATGCATAGTATTTTTATCATAAAAAAGGTTATTACGTCATGCAAAGATTGTATCGATAGTCATCGGATGAAATACGTGTGTCTAGATACTTCCGGGAACGTAGCACAGCCTTTCGGGTCGCGGGTGGGACACTTCGGGGTTGGGAAACACGCGAGCAGCCGATTTTGCCGAATGGCCATTCAATCATGTACTACTGACTGCGGGGCACCAGGGGGGGTGATGAGAGACGAATATCAAATATCATTATTCATGTGACTTCTGTCTATGTTTCTTTGGGCCTATGAATAGCTATGGCCCTCGTTTAGACTAGGTCACTAGTACAGGACGTCGCCACACCACCAATGAACAGAAGTACCGCGCCAGAATTAGAAGAATTCGGGTGGAGTAATGCGTTTGTCATTGTGTCTATTTTCAGTGAGCCAGAAAAAATAGGGACTTAATAAAACGTACATGCATAGTGAGTCGTGCATCACAGCGAGTTGCGTACTTCCTTGTTACACTCTAGAGGCCACTTTTTTACTTTTTTCTTAAAAAACAAAACCTTAACTAAAAATAATACACTCTTCTGTATTAAGTTATAATAAGATTAGATTATAAAGAAAAATAGTATAAATAATACTATCTGCTATATAAGGTGGTCTTTACCTTAACCCTTATAGGAAGAGGTAGATAAGGGTTTAAGGTATTATAAGGTTTATAAAACTTCTAGATTATTTTTTCTTATAATCTAAATCTTATTATAACTTAATACAAAAGAATATATTGTTTTTAGTTAAGGTTTCGTTTTTTTAGAAAAAAGTGGGAAAATAGCCTTTAAGGTGTAATAAGGAACTGCGTAACTCGCTATAATACGCAACTCGCTATACATGTACGTTAGTCTTAATCGCGACATGAAAGCTAAAAGATTAAATCCTGCTGTCATGTTCCAATCTTCGAAATACTTCAGCAAAATCCGTCGCTGTGTATCAGCATATGGAGCGCCAATAGGCAAGTTGACATATCTTACGCAGACCAGAAACATGCTCACTTTATTCCAGATACGTTGCAGAACTAGGGAGTGTTGAAAGAAGTTCTAGTACCATAGCTCCAGTTGCTTTCACAGCAAACTATAATATTGCATGCAGACTTATCGTTAATGACCAGAACCAAGCAATAGTTCAGAGTAGCTGTTGAACGCTTTTTGAGCAGTCAGATGTTATGCTATGGCTACAAGCCATACATTTTCTGAATAGATCAAAAGACACCTTTGTAGGCCGTATTTGCTCGATCTAGGTTTGTAGTTTGCCGTTCTATCAGTTTTCTGTAACCCATACTCATCAAAATCCGTGTAAGCTCTCAAAGCTAGAGAAGGATGACCGTTTTCCTAGTAGTATGAAGGACACATTGGTGTCTCGATCTCTCGACTACTAAACTCCAGGCTGGCGCATGAAGGCTTTTGCGCCTTGGGCAATAAATGTTCCCAACCACTCGTCTGCTTTCGATATCTTGCACCTTTTCGCCATAGCTATGCGTTTTCTAGCATGGAGGTTCCAGCAAAGCGCCCGCATCAGACAAGATAATATCATCTGTGTAACTCAAATGCGCCATGCTAGCATCCATTGTTGGGAAGAATGGCATATCTTGGCCATATGAGTCGAAGAGCAGGGTTCTTGGCGACATCGGTAGCATGATATCTGTCGATGGCGTGAGAGCCTGAACCACATTTGACCCTCGACTTGATTCACTGCCAGGAAAGTGCGGTTCGGCCGTACTTTCTGTCGTTAAAGAGCCACCTTGACCCATGCTGCTTGTCTCCGTCGCCTCGGAATCGGTGATTCTTATGTCCCTGAAGTTCCCATTAACTCGAGGGAGAAAGCCGGTGTCAAATCTTGACGTTTCTGTTGGCAAGGCTCCTGCATGGATGCTGCCAAACAGCTCGCCAACGAGCATTCTTTGGAATTCCATCTTTTCTCGGATTCTTCTTCCCCTTTGCAGCACGCAAGCGCTCTGAAGATGCTCCACGATTGAGAGTTCCCTGCTTGCAACAAGGTCATGTCTGCTGAGGTTCCGTAGAAGCGCCAGTGCGTCGTTCAACCCTTGATCCAAGGGAAAGGTGCTATCCAAGTCCCCAAAGACTGCTAGCCCAAGTACCAGCGCCGATACAAATACGGAGTTAATCAGGAAGGGATGTCTTTTAGCAAGGGTCGCATCTTGTTTAAAAACGGCCAGAAGTTCGATGCTGCGGATTGCCGAGTCCACGCAAGCATGCACAAGAAGCTGATCCGACGGCGATGAGTGAAATGGTCTGTCATGACTCCACATCGAAGGTGTCTTGGCTCGTGCCATGTTTCTCGAAACAAAGTCGATGAGGAAAGGCCGTGATAAGAGCATGATGCTCCAGTAGTATGCTTCCTTCGTGTAGTAGAGCTCCATGTCGGGGCACTCCTTCTCGTCCTCTGCATTGACGGAGTCGTTCCGGCTTGATACCATATCAGCAGCAAGATCATGGCTGAACCTCGCGGCCCAGCGACGATGTTGCTCGCTGATTCGCTCCACGGCATCAGTAGACACCATGCGCTTAGCGTAGACGTCGTTGAGAATGGACTCAAGGATGGCGCAGAGGTCCAGTGAGGCCGAGTAATCCTCCGTACCCGCGGTATCACGGGTCTCGGAAGTCGCCAGCGGACGACCCAATGAGACGCTCAAAAACAAGTCGAGGACACGAAGAGATGTCCACAACCGCTCCCGAACGGCTTGCTCTTGCGCCGAAAAAAGCGCAGGACTGTCTTTTCGGTGAATACCCAGTGTGTAAGCGGCCCGGACAGCGACGCCCAAGTGCATAAAGGCCGAGTTCCTCCGCGATGCGCCGAGGAGGTAAACGGTGATGAGGATGTAGCTGCGCACAGTGCTGTATGTCGGGTTCTCCATGGCGTACGAGACTGCCATAAACCGGCCGTAATGGAAATATTTCTCAGCATCGGCATCTCGATCCTCAGGGCAGCGTTGTGCCCCGATACTGAGTGCAAGAAAGAAGATACAGCTCATTGTCTCTTCGTCCTCGCTGGTGGGCTCTCCGCGTAACCAGTTTCCAAGATCATTTCGAAGGGCCGCTTCGTCAAAGACATTAAGAATGCAGTTGGATGATTGCAAATACCAACACAGCAGGTATCTCGCCTGCTCATCACTGGGCTTCACCGGGATATCTGCCGGGTTGGTGATAATCCACTTCGGACGTCCTTCTGGGGTCGCTTCGACCATGACATGGCGCAGAGGGTCGTCGGTGAAGGGACAAGATCCTACACGGTCACGTACCAGGCGGCGGATGACTTTTAGAAAAGACAGGTTGGCTGCATCGCCAATGAACATGAGGCGGCCTTTCCCATCCGCTATGAGTCTGGACAATTGCGGTACCACGGCAGACTGGGAGAGGTGGCTGATTTGTTGTGAAGCGCGCCGATGATGGTAGCTCGGCGAAATGCCATTTTCGTGGAAGGAGGCAGCTGGTTCGTACGAGCTGAAGAAATCACCGCTGGCTGGGCTTTCGTGAAGACCCGAACAATCGGGAGTTCTCGCAGACAGCGGGTCGGCCTGAGCAGGATTCGCCGGTAGGTCGGCGAAGGCACAATCGCCTTCAACTCTGCGAATCACGCACCTTTTGCAGGGTTGCTGACCATCGCAGCGCTCCTTGCGGCGCTTGCAGTTACCGCAGGCCTTGACACACCTGCGCCGTTCACTCGGGCGAACCTTTTTCGTAGGCATTGTGAGTCTGTCAACCTGTCGAAGAGGTCTCTCAGTGAAACACTTTATGAGGGCCTTTCACAGCTCTTGGCCAGCCAGAAAAACAAACGAATGGCAGGACGCGTCTGGTCTTGAGCCAAAATGCCAGCGTAAGCCGAGGCAATCGAAAATCCGGGGCAAGATTTCTTAGCTTCCGCACTTTTGCGGGGTAGAGCTATCCGGGGGGCTTGGTTCACTGACATTCCCCAAAACTTCAGGCTGTTGGTAAAAAGAAGAGCGAGATTGAGAATATCAAAACTGCCCAGTAGTCCGGCGTACGAGCAGCGGACTAACAGAAGGCGTTAGAACTATGTCCACGTGTCGACCCTCATTGGCTGCGGGATTGCTTAAAGAAACGCTTTGTTGGCATTGATGATCGGCCGCTCGCTTGGCAGACATTTAGGGTTTACCGTCCCGTATTGGCAATTAACGGCACGAGCCGCCTAAATTAAGAACGCCGAACTCTGTCTTGGAAAGCTGTCTTCCAACTTGCGCAAGTACGTCCGCCGCGAGAGCATGGTCTTGTTGTTCAAAATTGATATCTGATATCTCGACCCATGATGACGGCTATGGCAACTTCCCCTCAGCCAGTTGCAGCGGCAAGAGATACACGATGCCCAACCAAGTTAAGAGATCACAACTGGAACTAACCAGCAAGACCCACGCCGATCATCGTTGTGCTGGACCATATGACGACACCCAGTACACTTCTTCTACCCATGAAACTGGGACCCAGTGCCTTACCCGACGTGACATCGACACCATGAGGCCCTTATCCGACAAATTACATTTGCTCTCGACGCGAATGGCTCACGTCCATTCTCGGTGTCTGAGCTCGACCGCCAAATCTCCAATTAGGTTTTCAGTAGTGCCCATGGACCCCTGTTTCCGAAGCCATCGGAAGCCGGGTTCCTGGACGGAATCCCCTATTGGGCACACATACATACTCCCACCCGATTCCCGCTGTGGGTCCGACGTTTCGACACCTATCAGCTCTGTCGCAGAGCGTGTCGAATGGGGCAAGCAAGGTAGCTGCCTACGGCAAATTCGGCCGATTGTCTAAAAGTTTGGCTTGAAGCCTTTTACGGAAATATTGGTGATCGCAGCTTGGATAGATCAGTGCAAGGGAGGTTCACTGACAGCCGGAAATCTGAGGCTGTGTTGTTTAATACTCCTGAATAGTACCCGTCTTCATGCCTATCCGCCATCTCGAAGATCATCTCTCACCGTCAGTATCACGCTTCTGTCACAATGTCGAACGGGGGCTATTCGTCTATCGCAGAGACTAGGCGCATCTTGGAGCTCGTTCTCGGCCTTGTTCGGATCCCAGCCGAGGCCGAGCGAATCTCAAGAAATGCTCGGTTTTCAGCATCTCGCGACTGGCCTTACTTTCCAATTCCGTTCAAGGAGACGGAAGTGGCCTCAGCTCTCAAGGCAATCGAAGGTGGTGTGGCCTGCGCACTTGCAACTACCAAGGAGAAGAGCATTGGGGATAACAGGATTTCCGTAAATCTGGAGAAGAGTACCGCGTTCTTAATCCAAGCTTACCTGGCGACTGTTGGGGGCTACGGCAAGTTGGATCGCGAGGTGAAGCAGTTTTTGAAGGGTGAGCTCGCCATTCTGAATTGCACATCCATCGGGGATTATAACACAAATTGACTTGATATTACACAGATACGGATCTGCTACAGGCCCAATCGGACCCCTATCGTCGCATGTCCGCCAACTTGTATGAGACGAAAAGACCAGGCGAATACTACCATATTCATGGATCTCTGGAGGCATCGACCACGCTCCGCATGATTGGACTTGAACCTTTTAGGCAAGATCTGAAGTCCCACGAAGAAATAGTAGAGGCAATAGAGTCTCACGTTAAGAACTTCACGGTCGATGAGCTGGAGCGTATGAATGCAGAGAAACGCCAGGCGGGTGTCCCCGTTCTCAAGCATGAGGATTTCATCAGGACGCAGCATGTAAGCCACAACTCGAACTCGCCGATTCAATGGGACAGACGTTATTGATTATTCGCTAGGGTATGACGAATCGTAAACTGCCGCCATGGAGTGTGGATTCTCTGGAGGATTCGACGCCGCCAGCGCCTCTCCCAATCACATCAGATCGCAGAATTCTGTCTGGAGTGAAGGTGCTTGAACTATGCCGCATCATCGCCGGACCGGTGATCGGTCGTATCCTAGCTGAGTACGGAGCCGATGTTTTGAAGATCACGAGCCCAAACCTCAGTGATGTTCCCTTCTTCCAGGTCGACGGTAACATGGGCAAGCACGCTGCGGATCTCGACCTCAAGTCCGAGGAAGGAAGACGGCAATTTGAGAAGCTTTTAGCTGAAGCTGATGTCGTTCTTGATGGCTATCGACCTGGAGCATTAGAGAAGCTTGGCTATGGCGCGACAGCCCTCACGGAGCTGGCCAAAGCACGCGGCAAGGGCTTTGTTTACGTAACTGAGAATTGCTTTGGCTACCAGGGAGAATGGTCGCATCGCCCTGGATGGCAGCAAATCGCCGACTGTGTAAGCATGAGTTGTTCGTTTTTGATTTGGATGATGACTGATTTGGTAACAGGTGAGCGGAGTAGCATGGGAGCAAGGTCGTTTCATGGGTCTGGATGAGCCGGTTGTGCCCCCATTCCCAATTTCTGACTACGGAACGGGGTGCATGGGCGCCATCGCTGCACTGACTGGCCTCTACAACAGAGCAACTCAGGGCGGATCCTGGCACGGAAAAGCATCCCTCCTGCAATATGACCTGCTGCTCTTCAAGGCCGGGCAATACCCCGACGACATAAAGAATGAACTCCGGAAGCTAGCAGGCGATGACTTCCTTGCCCTGAGACACAGCCACAGCGTCGACCAGATCTCGGGAACGGCCCTGAAAGCCATGAAGCGTTACGCACCGGCGTTATTCAACTCACCAGACATCCAAGAAAAATGGCACTCCAAGGGATACAGAGCTGAGGTGGAGGTCGTCAGACCCGTAGTAGAGATAGAAGGCGTTGATATTGGTTTCAAACGGGCCAGTAGGCCTAATGGCACTGACGAAGCGAGCTGGGATTTCGGGCCAGGAGAGGACCGCCGTATTTGCTACTCAAACGGGAGTTCCAAGGCTTGATTAACGTCCCAGAAAAGCATTCCGAAATGGAACATAGAGCATTTTCTCTTCACCTCACGAAGTAGGAAGCCTAACCGCGATTGAGCGACAGTGTGCTAGCGGCAACAAAACCAACAACTTACCGATCGCACACATTACACCACTATTATTAGCCACGACCGCACACTAGACGTAAGATTTATCATCCCAACTTCGGTGCCGCGCAGTGCTGAGCATCAAGATCCCTGTACGGCACCCCCGTGTCCCTGGAACTACATGTACCCACCGTGAATTGGGCCCAAGGCAATCACAAATTTCAATCGCCTGCCAAACTGATACTTTACGCGTGACGAAGCAAAACAATGCTTCCGAAGTGCGGGGTTTCCAGGTGGCTATGATCTTGGCGGTCAGGCGCAGGCTGTGAGCCTGTGGTGCTGCGTGCGTGCTGTCAACGTATGCGCCTAGGTACTTCTATCCGTGGGATCCGCAAATTGCCCTCCCCTGCGTCGGATCCCCTCCCCTGTACCCGAAATAAGAACTCTAATCTAGCTGGCAACCCCCGCCCCGGAGTCGGGAATGCTTCCGGAACAGCAGCCTGCAGGACTACGGCCTGCAATACCCGTATGACACGTGTAATGACAAAGCACTACCAAGCAAGCCGCACCCTAAATACGATTGGAATAAGTACCCTCTGTGTGACTGCGTGAGGGCTGCAATGTTCTGGAGAAACTGTCTTACCTCGAACTCGATCTCGACTCCTACAACAAAGCCATCTATCTGACTTCATTCTCAAAAGGGCCCCGACCTGACAGTATAGGCTTTCTTGACGGGCGAGAAACGAAATTATCAACATGGGCTCGCTACAGAAGGGAGATGGCCAGGCTCAGGGCCTTGGACAGGACTTCACGAAGCAAGTGATTGCGTCTATGGGGAAAGACACAGACCCGAGACTCCGTCAAGTCTTGTCCTCTTTTATCCAGCATATCCACGACTTTGCTCGCGAAGTCGATCTCACTGTCGATGAATGGATGGCTGGCGTCAACATGATCAACTGGGCCGGTCAGATGAGTACCGACCGTCGAAACGAAGGCCAGCTTCTCTGTGATGTCATCGGCCTAGAATCGTGAGTAGTAGTCAATTATATCGGACGATCCGTATCGGGTGTCTAACCGGAATCCAAGACTCGTTGATGATATTACCAACCGGGTGGCCACAAGAAATGGTGAGCCTGGGACGGCGACGGCCATTTTGGGCCCTTTCTGGCGCAAAGCTCCTGCCCGTGCCAATGGCGGCACCATTGTTCTAAAGTGTCCCGATGACGGAGAGGTCGTGTTCATGTACGGTCGAGTGACCTGCTCCAACACGGGAAAACCTCTCGCCAAAGCGACTGTTGATATTTGGCAAGCATCCACAAATGGTAGGTCTATGCACGGTCTACTTCCCTGAATTTATGAGCTGACTGTGACTAGGGCTCTACGAACAGCAAGATGCGGATCAACCGGAATACAACTTGCGCGGGGAGTTCACTACGGATGAGGAGGGCCATTACGGGTTCTACTGCCTTCGGCCCACTCCGTATCCAGTACTGCTCCTTTTCTCACATCATGAATTCCGCTTACTGACATCATCACAAGGTTCCTGGCGACGGCCCAGCTGGGAAACTTCTGGACCTCCTCCATCGACATCATTACAGGCCAGCCCACATTCACCTTATTGTACGTGGACTTCTGGGATTTTCTGCCCCATTACGGTCTCTAACAATCTTTTCAGGTTCAAGCAGAAGGATACAAGTCCGTGACGACACAAATCTTTGACGAAGACTCAGACTACTTGGAGAACGACTCGGTCTTTGCCGTAAAGGATGGATTGACGGTGAGATTCACGGAGAGAAAGGGCGACCCAAAAGCAGCCAAAGAGCTCGAGTATAACATTAAGCTGGTTTCCAAGAAGTAAATTGATTGGGTTGGAAACGTTTTGACAACACTCTGAGGAAAGAAATGCAATGATGAATCGATTTGGTTGCTAATGAAGAACATCATTCACGATGACTAAGTATAGAGAAATCTTGGAGCAATCCCATTCGTCCATCGAGTCTCAGCCGGCTACTGAACATGGATTTAGAAACGTTATAGGGCTGCACTGCTGTGGGACAACTATGGTGATAGCAGTGACATTTCCAACACCGACCCTTATGGCCTGGTGACTAAGTGAAGAGACTCACTCATCGACTCATGAATTGCAATAAAACATCTCGGGGCCTGGTATCTTGTATGGTTTTCCCCGATTTGTAGGCCGGCCGTTATCATCGTAGATGTCGAGAAGGATGCTGGGGTCTGTCGCACTGTAGGCACCTGGGAACTTGACCAGAGACGAAGGCTTCCCCTTACCGTCCCCTTCAACCCGGATTCTAAATGTTTCGTTAGGATATTATTTACAAAGAACACGATTGAACACTCTTCGTCTTACTGTGCACATTCCATGTAAAACTGGGCTCCACCAGGAGCAGAAGCGCTGTGTAAGGCGAGGATCTCGACTCTCATTAGATACTGGCCGGGCGGCACGCAAGATGGCATAGTGAAGTTGTACCATCCCCCGTCCGCAATCAGCTCATCAACAGCCCAGAAGCCATAATTCAGGCCCTTTTGCGAGATCTTGAACCATTCCAAGCCGCCCTTGGGCTTTTGGTTGGCAGAAACAGCGTCATCGACCTTAGCGATGTACACCATGATGGGGCCTGGCGCGAGCTTGTCAACATAACCCCAATGCTAAGCGAGGGGATCGCCATACCTTTGTGGCTTGCAGCAATCGTTTGATCGACGTCGTTGGCATTTGAAGGCCGGCCAATGCCACGAGCCCACCATGTACCAACTTCAGCACCGGCTGGTACTGAAACCACTGATCCATCTTCGTACCCGATGTTCTTGTTGCACGCAAACTCTGCATCGTTGACGTCCTCTATGGGAATGGTGCTCTCGGGCGCGCGGATCCCCGTCAGCAGGCCTTGGTCGGCTCCATTGACGGCCAGTCGTTGAAAGATGGAATGCGCATTAGCGCAGATGATCAAGGGAAAGGCCTGGCCGAGAAGCTTCATTTTATAGGTCAATGATGAGCTGAAGGCAATAGGCGTGGCCAGTGAGTGCCAGATACCTCGACTGCTTGCACTGATGCTCGGTTGTTTATATTTGTACTTAGGTGCCTGGAGTCTCCCTTGCCATAATCTGAACTGCACAAAACGGCGGGGGTCACAGTCAATGAAGCGTACCATACCGCAGTTCCCTTTGTCAATTTCATGTGGTCTCGGCAAGAATTGCAGTTGCTGAAACCGCAGGGTGCTCTTAGTGCTTGGCGATGGCAAGGTCGACACAATACCTCTGTGTAGTTGAATCAGTTCACACTGCCATTAAGAGTGTTGCATCGGTATGTTTTTGATCGTATTCAACGGCCGCTTTACTGGCCAGAACTTGGTCGCCAAGCACTTCGCCATCCCATGTCGTTGGCCCCTCCCCTTATGACAGGAACACGCGCCATTCATCCGTTTACTTCCGAACATGTTAGGGGGATGTTTGGGTTAGGCCCAAGGCATGCCTGGAATTGCCCCTCTACTATAGTCCCACATCCACATCCAGTTTGCTTGGGACGCATAGAGCAATGTTTACAGGATTCAGAGTGGGACAAGCCTGTTAGCCACTGAATATGTTCTGATTTAGACAAGGAAACGATCTTGGTAAAACACATTCACGAATGCAAGACAGTTAATACAATAAAGGAAGGGATATCTTGTAATTGTCATACTATCGTGCAAGTCTTATTCACAGCAAGCGTCACACCGCTATGCCAACATTATCACCATTATATACTATTCATCCAAACACATGCATCTAAGATGCTACTGATGATGGGGCGTCTACCAGTGGGTAGGTCCGATGAAGGATCCATCGTCGGGAAGGACCTTAGTAACGGCCGTGCCATCAGAGTCCAAGTTGGAGAAGGGCACAGTGTTGCCCCACCAGTCGGGGAAATTCGTGTTGGACAGACCCAACGCGAGGCCTGAAACGACAATGCAGAGGGCAGTACCAATGTCGAGGGCACCGGAAAGGACATAGTTGTAGCGAGCTGGCACGGAGTCAGTAATACGAACATTTCTTTCAAGAATGGGATAGACTCACTCCACCAGCCGAAGAAGCGCTTCTTGATCCACCAGTTGAAGATGAGGCCGACAATAACCCACTGTCCCAACCACCAGATGGTCGCGGGAGGGATCATACCAGCAGCACCAAAGATGGCGGGGAAGAAGACGTAGCGGAGCATGCTGCGGGGGTAGCGGCGGGCAAGGAAGTACTGAATGATGGGGCAAGCAGCGCCAATGAGCCAGAAGTAGTTGACCCAAGAGTAGAGCGCGCCGGCGCCGAACATCCTGCGAGGACCAATGACACCCCAGATGACACTGGCGTTGTAGAAAGTACGGGCGTTGGGGCAGGTAAGACCTTGGGATTGTGTGGGAGTGCAAACACCCTCAATGTTGCCACGGAGGAAGTTGTAGGTGGCGATTTGGACCAAAGACAGCCAAATGACAGCAAAGGTCTGGGCAGCAAACATGGTGCGGGGGGGAATCTTCATGTAGTGGCCGACCTTCATATCAGATACGTAGTTCAAGCCATTGTAGCAGAGCATGTAACCCCAAGACTTGAACAGCATCATGGCGACGGGGCGGCCCGGAGTCATGTAACCAACAATCATCTCGGTGACAACGTTGAGGCCAGTTTGCTGGTTGGTGACAGCCTGGATGATACCGACGGGCAAAATGAAGAAGGCGCCGATGGCGATGCAGATGATGTACGCCCACCATGTCAGATGGGTGCTCCAGACTTGAGAAGCAATCATGCCGAAGGCGAAGCTGATGCCGAACATGATCGAGAACCACCACTCAGGGGCCTCCTTGTACTTGCGCATGAGCTTGAGGTGAACGTCGGCTTCCTCGGTGGTAGCCGAACGAGTGCGGTCAATGATATCCTGTCCGTAGAAGAGGCCGACGTGGACCAGTGTGCTGATGAGACCAGCAAAGCCCATACCGTAGCTCAGCGAGAAGGCAGGGCCCAGAATGAGAGGAGAGTACTCCTTGTAAGCGGTCTCGTTGAAAGTGAATTCGGGTGTCAGGATACGGCTGACGTTGTACTTGACAGCGAAGTGGTCAAAGTTCTGGTTCGCACTGATGGGAAGGTAGCGGTAGAACTCGGGTCCGCCCCAGGCAAGACCAACACAGCCGAGCAGCATGATGAGGATTCCGACACCGACGTTGGCAATGGCGAACGCAGGAGTCTGGAGAGGGGAAAGCAGGTAACCGGAAATGGTGCTCCAGTCAAAGGAGATGGGAAGGAGGCCGAGTCCGGTTTGGCCACCAAAGACCTGGTTGACAACGACGTTGTTGGGAGCAATCCAGCAGACAAAGGTGAAGATCTGGAGGAACTGGGCAAACACCTCAGGGATCCACTCATAGACGAAGGTACCGGCAGCCACAATGAGGAAGAACTTGTAGCGGCCGATCCTCCAGCCGTTGGTAAGGGCTGGGTCGGACGACGAGTGGTCGTGAAGCGAGTGCATGACAGTGGTAGTGATCAGAGTCGCAGGCCAGATCATGGCAGCGGGCCAGACGAGGTAGCGGCGGAGGATACCCGCGATGCCGAGACCCATGGCCTGGGTCGAGATGATGAGCAGGATCTGGAAGCCCCAGCCGAAGAACTGGTTGTAGAAAATCTCCTGGGCGAGGAGAATGTCAATGGCGTAACTGGCGGCGGAGCCGGCAGCGGTCATCATGGTGATGACGGTGTGCTCCTTGACGTTGAAAGGTCCGGGGTTGGTGTTCATCTCGGTTCCGAACAGCTTGAACTTGTATTCGGGGACATATTTCGCCCAGGCGCAACCCACGGGATAAGAAATCAACTGGACGACGGTGGAAGTAATCATGATGGGCGAGCGGCGAAGACCGAGGAGGATGTTACAGGCGGCGACGATGGTGCACATCAGAAAACCGATTGTCCAGCCACGGATTGTGTTGACAGGCATATCTTCGTCATCAAAGGGTTGCACCTGGGTATCAATTTAGCAGTGCCCCGCAGATAAATATCTCGGGAATCAGAGAGCACAACATACCGAAGCCCTGACCTCGGCGTAGGGAGAGTCCTCGTGGAGAGCGGCCTCGACGGCAGCCTCCTTCTCGTAGTCACCAGACTTGAGGGCATTATCGGCGGTGTCGAGCGTCTCGACGTCCAAGAAGGGATCCCACTTGTGAAGCTTCTTGAACTTCTTTAGCTCAGCCTCCGGGTTGATCGACTCGGTGGAGTTGTGGGCGTCGGTGCCGGTCGCAACGGCGTCGACCACGATGGGCCGCTCCGACACCTTGCCCCTCCACTTGCTGAAGGCCATTGTTGTGTCTTTTCAGTTGTTGGGTTCGGGTTGGTTGCGTTCTCCCCGAGTTCTCAAACGTAAGAGACTCAATGAAGATTTTGGCCGGGACAACTGAAGAACAGAGAACAAAGGCCTTTGGAGGAAGAGGACGTCTTGGGGTATTTAGATGCGCGGCGCGCTGCCCATTGAGTCGTCCACGGTCGGCAGGCCATTTCGGCGGCCAGTGGGTCGAGATACCACCGACCTGCCCGATGCAGTCGTTCGCGGGGCACAAAGCAGGCCCATCCCTGGTAGAGACATGCTCGGGCGATAAGAAATGAGCGGCCAGATAGCAGTACGACGGTGCTTCGGTACCCGTACAACCTGGAAGCTTGCTTGCTCGGATATGCTGTGGGGGGTACTCAGTTGGCTCGGGGAGGGGGCACGGCATCCCCCCTGATTAGTCGGGAACTCTCCTCGCCACCATCTATCTTGCTCTGTAGAAGGGTGGAAACGATTCGCTCTGCTCACCCAAAAGGGAGGGTGTGATGGAGTCTTTTGATAGGATATCCCGGCACGCATGGCACCTATGGCACCCATGGCAGGAAACCAGCTTGCGGTCCGCGCTCGCTCACGCCTCCAGAAGCGACAACGGGTTCGAAAGATGGATTCCGAGTCCCGGGGGGCAGGCATCCTCTTCTCCACCGGCTGATAGGATGCTGACTAGAGTATATTACGATCAAAAGTGCCTGCCGACTCAGGCAATCCGCACCGACCAGGAGGCACTAGCCTATTTGTCGAAGAGGGCGCCGCTGAGCGGGAAAGGCGATGGCAACTGATCCATCCCGTCAGCCACCGACGAAGCCGCCGATATCATCCCGAGCTGTCCAAGCTCGGTTGAGAGAAGTCGAGGAGGCAACATTTCGCTACGTAGAAGGTGCCGTCTACAGAATCGATCGCCAAGAGCTCTCGGCGCCAAGAATGAGAACGGCAAGCCGTTCGGCACGGTACAGTAGGCAACGGGATGGCTGGCGGCCAAGTAGCGCTAACAGACAAGCAACGCCCAAGACGGGTGGCCAAGGTCGGGGAAACGTGGGTGGCGCCATCGTCCCCAGGGGCGAGGTGACCGCTAGCACGAGAAGGGAAGCTTTTGACCAGTGAGCTACCTACTCAGGTGTCGGTAGTAGCCCACGCTGCCACACCCTTGACAATGGATCATGCAAAGCCATCCCGATTGTGGGTTTGATTGCAAAGGGACCTTGCGGGTCCGAGGATAGCCCCTGTCTAGCGTGGAGGCCGAGGCCTTTCACAGTTAATCATCCGAGATGAATCCCTGCTGAGGGCACGCGAGGCAGTTGGAAGAACAGAGCTGGCCATTCAGATTGGCGGAAGTCAGCGTTCAGTCGTTAACTGGTTCAGGAAGGCAACCCGGCAAAAACGGCAAACGGCGCCATCCGGATCTTGTGCGCAATCGAGAAGCCAATCATTGACGTTGGCATCTGTCATGGTGACAGGCAAATGAGTACGGCCGGTTCAAAAAGTTCCTGCAACCCACCCCCATGATCCGTCAGATGGGTACGGAGTGCATAGCTCCTCTTTCGCGAAAACAAATGTCCCTTTAAGCCCTGTGGTTGCGCACGCGCTAGAATGTAGGCTGAATACCTGTTGGGCTGACTCGCCTGACACCAACTCAACTTTGACTATCCTATTGGCCCCATGTGCCCCCGCCTGCTGTCAAAAAGTCCCTGGGCTGTGAAGATGGCTCAATTGATATGTTGACGCGACGGAAGTATTATACGGAGTACAATCAGCTATCTATTGGTGCCCGGCGCGAGATGCAATGACTCGGCAACAACCTCGGTATTCTTCGGCGGGTGCTCACGAATGGGGTCGCTCCGCCATAAAGTTCAATTTAGTTGGTTGAGGGCCGAAGCAAGTAAAGCTGAGCGGCGATCCAGCTCTTTGGCCGAGGTCTTCGTATCCGCTATTCCATGGTCTTGGGTTCGAAATAAGGTTATCGTCAACCTTTCAGACTTACGGATTCTTGTACGTAAAGTCCCAGTCATTTCCCCATGTCCCCGCTACCTAGTCGGAGCAGCGTGGTCACAGCGCGCAACAATGGACGGTGAAATTAGAGGTGCGGCAACGAACTTCCTCGTCTGGCGATGCTTAATTCCTTCGCAAATTGAAGTCACACTGGATGACATAGTCTTGGGCCCCTTACTCTGCTATTCGCTTCCGTCACCCAATATCCAATTAAAGTGCATGAACAAACTGTGGGAACCGTTCAGGAAGCCCCATCCTTCATATCCGGCCGCCAGAGGGCTGTTCCCAGATATTGCCTCGCCCGCCAGGGTCACCATGCGTCTCGATCCAACGTCGCGCGGTGTTCCATCGATATTTTGGGAAGATAGTGACATCCCAGGGGCACATGCGGGATAGCCTTATGGAACAGCTGCAGCGTGCCTGCGAAGGCCATGGGTATCGCCTGACCTCGTCGGCGGAACATTCTCTCGATTGGCCATCCAGAAGAGGGAGCTGACGCTGAGATAGGCGACCTCGGCGTGGCAAGTCCTTCGACCCATAGCTCTTCCGCCAGCTTGGGAGCCCGGGCTGGGCATGCGCCCTGTCGGGATCGATGCACCCATCATGCAAGCAAGACCCTGTATTGGTGTGTTTGTCGTATCGACACTCCATACGGCCCGGCTTGCATCCAATGACCTCCAGTGGGGGGCTTCGCCGACGTAAACTAAGATAAGAAAACCACCGCAGTGTCACGAAGCAACAGTTTCGGCGAATGGCGCCTTGCGTTCCCATCCGTCACATCCTTCCGCTGCCGCCACCCGGCTGAGACGAGGCGAGGCCTCGATCTGATGGTTGTGTAGCTGCAGATCTGATTCAAGCCTTCATCACACTTGTCTCCTTTACGCCTAGTTTGCCTTCTCT
Source organism: Colletotrichum somersetense (assembly GCA_030867255.1). Taxonomy (NCBI): domain Eukaryota; kingdom Fungi; phylum Ascomycota; class Sordariomycetes; order Glomerellales; family Glomerellaceae; genus Colletotrichum; species Colletotrichum somersetense. Next base: position 26,221 of record MU843647.1, on the reverse strand, counting down.
CTTGGATGATATGCAACGTTGTAGCACTTGGCAGGGCTCGGTGTTGTTTTACTAGCAACCAAAAGATCATTTCGTCGGTGCGAGAAATTGTGGATGTGTAGATGCAGGTGTTTCGCCTCCTCCAAGCATCTTCCAGTACGATCATGACGTCGCAATCTGCCCACTATTCTAAGTGATGTGTTGTGTTTTACTCGCTTAATATCCAGCGAGTGCTGTAAGGTAGTTACATAGATACATTATCGCATTACCAGAGTCCCAAAAAAAGGGACTTTGTCAAACCCTGAGAATATATTATATATCGACTCTTTGAGGTCGATGGCACTGTCAATGGGGCTGAGTATCCCGTTAGGCATTCCTATTATCGTTAGATATTAAACCTGATGGAGGTTCTTCTACTCGATAGTTCACTACCTGCATCCGATATTTTTGTGGAGTATCAAGAATCATACGGATGGAATTATTGAACTAGAACCAAGAGGTTTTAACGAATCGGCCGAAGGAAAGGAAGTGACAAGAAGAAAAAAATGCATATTTGGAAGAAAGTTCTGGCATTGTTCTTCATCGATTTGAGCAGCCTTGAATATATACCGTATTGTGAGACTGAGATGTGGCATAGTCAGAGATGCTGCATGTCTGGTCATACGCATCGTGATATTCATGTAACGCCGGCTGAGTTGGTTCGGACCGCCCATGGTGGTCTAAAACGGCTATTTTCGAGCAATAATCTTAAATATCACAGCTGCTCAAGTTACTAGCCCCATAAGCACTATGCGGCATAAGGCTAATAGATATATTGTCGTGAAGCTGAAATAGCTTCGTGTGGCTAATACGTTGTAACTGCCACAGGTGTGGCTCACCACACGCACTGACCACTTCGTGCGTAATTCAGCCTAGCATTGTCTTTTAGATATATCAACTTCTTTATATTTTGATCAGCAGAAACTATAGTTTATTATATGGACTATGAAATGATTCACATTCAAGCGATTCAGGAGAATTCTTAGTTCTTTGTTTTACAACGCCAAAAACTTATCAAAAAGATTCTTAGCGATATTCTCTAGGGGATATATACGCCAACATAGAAGTGATGATATTGTCACGAACTCTGCATCCCCATCTTAATAGTTTGATAATGGAAAAGGATAAGATCTCACGTGAACAGGGCTGCTTCTTCAAAGCTTACTAGTTCAGTTATGTATATGAAAGCTGCCACATGTCCTTCTATGCGTGAATAATTGAGTATGCGTAGCAGGTTGTCTCGCATACTAGGCAGACAATTTTGACAATCTGTCAGTTATGAGAGAGAGAAAGGCTGTCAAGGCGAATTCTTTGGATCACTGTCATACAATAACATGGCAATTAAATGATAGGAGACATAGTTCGAAAAATACTGCATAAGTATCACTCCCAATCCTCAATACTGGATGAATGGCAGCTGATCACCCCGCTACTCTAGAAACCAATTTAGTCGATACCGCTGTGTCCGGAATCCGATGACCTCATTTCAACTTAGGCGTTTGGACACAGAACGGACATAAACTTACTTTCATGATACAGAAATCGAGTCGCCATTGATCAACCCCCGGCCCAAAGCACAGGGAAGAAGGGAAACAATCTTGGAGTACATCATCTACAATTGATGTAGACATATAGGAAGTCAATGAAGGAAGTAAAAGCGATTGGGTCGTAAAGTAACTCGTCGAAGACGACCCTATTGACGCCGCCTTTGACATTCTGTTACTGATGTACATATTATAGATGTCTTGGCTGGCATCATGTTACTGTGAGTGGGAAGATATTCGTCGGCCAACCTCTGCTGACTTGATAAACAGGGGTCTTTATGTTGCTGAAACGTCGAAATGGTGATCCGTAGCTGAGATGTCTTGGTGTGTCATACAAATCTATTGGGTCTGGTTTGTTTCAAACTACTCGCAGTGGAATTTGCGGAGACTTTGCTGATCTTATGTCAGGTTGGAGCAAGTTTCAAATCAGATTTTCATCAAGTCAAATTGGATTAGATACATCTCTCCAAAGAAGGGTTGTTATCGCAATTATCGTAGATGAATACCATCTGATTCTTTTGTATATTGTGAGATAAATCAGGCTGCACTTGCTTAACTGTTACGGTGTCTTCCATCTATCCTCGAAGTGCAGTTTATTGTCTACAGGAAGACTTAAACAAAATGAGGGAACCTCGCAACTCGCGAGCATACACTTAAGAATTACCTACAGTATTTTCCTAAAGCAATCAATTGCCTATAGATACTAAATTGGAGCATAACATTCAGAAGTTCTTTCGTCTTTTTTTCTACAACGCCAGTGCTTAAAAATCGTATTTCTGTTATCATTTCCGTGATATCGATATCTTCTGGAGTAAGCCAATCCAAAAAGGAATGATAGCAATTCTCCAGATGATGTTGGCTCAGCAAGTGAAACGGTAGGCCGGGATCCTTTCGCAAGCTGTTCTTGTTGCGAAGACATATCACTGCAACGCAGGCAGGTAGCAATTGACACTTATGTAAAGACTGCGACCTATGATATCCGGATCGCCACGATACACACGCTCTTTAGAAACCTTTGGGTGCGCGCCTCGTCGAGCCACCATCCAAAATCCGGCATTGCGTCACAAGCTTGTCGCAACTCTCGATCAGAGCAGACTTCAGGCACCCAGCCTCCTTAAACGCGATCCAGGACGCACCCATGCGCTCAAGCGTCGGCAGGATTGGCTAACTCGCCACGATAGCTCGCGTTGTGCTTGAGCTGATAACCTGGAACTTTGAGCCCATATATGATCACCATCTGCGTGAGCACATTTGTAGGGTTTGGGTGTTCAAGTTGTTGATATCTGAATTCTGCGTATTTGAGGGAATCCAAGTCTATGGCAAAGCTTCGCTAAACGATGTCATTAATAGAATCGAGTTTTTGGGTATTATGTCAGCTAGAAAAAGCAATAGCTAAAAAAGTCAATTTGGCAATGAGCTGGGTCATTGTAAAAGCGGGAAGAAGCCAAGTCTTCCGGCATGACGGTTGCTGCGACGCCGCGATGATTTCAGCATCTTCAACGCAGGGATCATTCGCTGGGTTCAGAAGCTCCTTATGTGAGCAGGCGGTATCCGAGTCTGTAGACATACTGAAACTTGTGTCTTGAAAAGGTGATATAGGAAAGGTTTGCAAGATCTTAGATAAAATGAGATCAAGGCCAGACAGGGGATTTGGTGAGAGTTTGCTGAAATTAGCTGCGAGCATTACTAGCTCAGTCGACATATAGTTTAGATACATAACCAAAAGACACATACTCTATATTCCATGGTATACATACTTTGGGTTCGTGCGTCTCAGTTCCCTACGAGTGAATCAATCTCCTTAAGGTAAACAATAAATCTTTACCTTGTCTTAGCCGCCACCTCGAACTAAATTTTCATTTGATGCATTAAATAGAACATAACAGTCAGAAAGCTTTTCCACAATGTAAAAGCATACTTTTGGCCCGAGTACACCGTATGGATTGGCAGGACGATTAGGACAGCGAGATATACATGTGTAAACCTATTGAAGTCAACGTCTCTGTATAGGGATCTAAGCCTCGTTGCCCTCTAGGTCACTGAGAGTAGGCCTTTCCTGCCTAGGTTGTCACGATGCTACCTCTACCCAATTAGGTTTCATGGTATTCTTTCCAATGGTACTGAGGGGTTAATTTTCTGTCAGTTAAAGAGTTACTACTGAGGAATTCCTTTAGAGAGGAGACAAAGTCTACGGCAATTGGTCAGGCTACACAGAGGCGCATAAGTGGTGTAATTATTACATCAGCTTAGAATATGTAAGAAAAGTTTCAGTTTGTCTGTTCTTTACAAACACCGTCCACCAGTTGGAAGATTTCAACAGACGGAAACCTTGATACACATCAGTCAGAAGCGACAGATCTACACGATTCTTCATGTACCATCTTGTGCGATGCAATCCTGTGTTCACTATGTTCAGCTATGGCTGCTGATAGACCAGTAGAACGCGTTTGGAGTTAATGACAGACGGTTAAGGATATATTAAGATACCTACAATATGCACATTTCACCTAGAAGTGCGAGTGAAAGCACAGTCTATAATCTATGCTTGAACACATAAAAACTGTTTTCAATAGACTTTCTTTTGTTGGAATGAGTCTCTCTGATACGAGAGTCCTCGTGTACGATTGTACTAAGGATAAAGACATAGGATGAACCAAAGATGTATTGTGCGTGATTACATGCAACCTTTTAAGTATAAGACTTAAATGTCGTACAAACAGATTTCCCTTTTTCAGTTTCTCAGTCAATTAGTTCCCGAGTCGTCGACTTGGCGCCTCTCATTAATAGCCGAGGGCCAAGTAGTCCGTATGTGCCTTTTGTCTCAAAATCAATGTTGAGTCATTGGGGTCGTACGATGATGTGATCTTGTTTTGCAACACTTTTGGCGCATAATTGCGAGAGTTGGATTATTTAACGGTGTCCTAACTATATTATTCTGCTATAAGAAAGCTTTAATTAAAAATCTTAGACAAGAAATTCTAGAGATTCTACGAGTTGTGCATCTGTATAGCATAGAACTGATTCATGATTCGAAATGAACCACTCGAGAGCTGCGCTTAATGAAATCGGAATCACACTGTATAGTTCGATACTGTGCTTGAAAAGTTTTGGAAACCTGAAGTACCCTGATGTCAGATTGGTCAGTAATCTATATCGTTGGAAAGCTCGGGGAAGCAACCAATTGGGAAGTTGTTGCATCGCAGGGTGTCTTCGCCGTGATTGCAACCCATGAAGTCAAACAAAGTTTTGCTAAAATCATACAAGTAGTAGCAAATGCAGGTTTGAGTTTGAGTGTCAGAGAACATCCAATAAGAATAAAGCCTGAGTAGGGTCATCAGAGTCAAAACCAGTTCACAAGAAAAAAACCCGATGCGCCATTTTCATGACCATGTTTTCGGTGGAGTGATTGATGCCTCGACATTGTTCTGTGTGCAGCTGCACGAAAACCCGCGGTATTGATTGGCATATGCAGCTTGTTCAACCTACCAGACACGTTCCAGTCTCAGCATGGTGAGAAATAAGCAATACGGCATATCCGGGTTCTAAGCGTTCAATATGGATTCCAAATCTTGAATGGTGGACATACATAGAATGGTTTTCAAAACTAAGAGCTCTCGTCCACTTTTAGTTCATAAAAGTTTCTTACGATGCCATGAATTCAATGGTGGGCAAAAATACAATTTACTTTCCATATAGAAATATGACAAGCTCGTAATTCTTACCAGTAAACTTTGGTTTTCCATACCAAGACCAATCAGTCTCGTAATCTACAGGCTTTGAAGGCGGCTTTCTCATCTCGTCGCCGATAAAAAACCATCCACCGAGAGAATCCAGGCAACGGTGAATGTGTTTTTAATTAATATTCCGCGGGCAGACATGATGACCGCTCTCCTTTACGTTATAATATCTTCTGAGAGCTAAGATGCAGTAAGCAAAATAAAAAAGCCAATCAGCAGGCACTTTAAGACGATCGGGATCGCTAGGAAACTCTTTTCTCAGCTAATCTTATATTTTAATGACATATCTTATTCCTAGATATCGTTATCTGAACTATTCCTCGTATTGGACTTTGTCTTTACCCATTAAGCTTGTAGGTATAATGGCCTGGTCATCGACTCGTATAGCCTAGTCTACATCTGGAAATAGGGTTTTTCAGTCGGATACCTTGTGTCTGATAATTGAAGCTGATTACGCGAACCCTCCTGCCTTTGAAATCGTACGGAATCCACATTCTATTCCCAAAGTGCTGTGGAAATGTGATCTTAGGCTTTTTGCTATAAGTCACCGAGAGGATAAGGGACAGTACATCCAAACTTGACCAGAAAGCCAAGATTTGGAACTGATTATACTTTAGTCCAGCGCCGTGCGTCATGGCTGGGCTGGTCTTTGGCCAGAAGCTCCAGGACAAAGCTGCCAACAGCCCTCCTTTCAGCGAGGGCCAGAAAGCCAAACTCTCTATTGATGATGGCCCGAAGGCCAAGAGATTCAGCAAGATGGCCGGTTCGGACGAAGTCCCGATAGGCTGCCCGAGGTGCAAAGTAACCCTCGGGCTGAGGAAGGCCCCATGGATTTGGGCTGGTGATGTGCATGATGGAAACAAAGATGTTGTCAGCAAAGATAGATGAAATGGAAGGAGAGGAACGAGACCAGAGACAGCTTCAGCCGCCTTTTGTATATCTGGCCACGGCCAGCAAGGTCGCTGGCGAGCGAAGCCATCTCCGTGTGACTCACGGCGCAAGGTTTTGGACGACCTTGGTGGCAGAGCGAAGTCATCACGACCTTGATGGTAGATTCAACAGTGCCATCATCGCCGGTTGTCGCCAACGTTTCGGCGCCCAAAGGTCGTTCGCGTATGCATCCAGGCCATGCTTCAAATGAAGTGAAGTCGGGTTTAGCAGTTGCTCTGCGTGACTGGGTATTCTATACCGCATTAAGATATTGAGATACGGCACAGGTCAGAGGTGCTGCGTATCGGGTTTTACATAACGTACATGCATAGCGAGCGGAACAACATAGCAAGCAGAACACTTTTTCTTCCTCCTACATACTTCCTTTAGACATTAGTTTTTCTCTACGTACAACAATAGACTCTTATTTAAATAAAAGCCGTATTATCCTTATACTAGCAGCTATCTAAAAAGACCTAAAATTATCTGTATGAAAAGCTGCCTCTATCTATAATATCCCTTACATAATACTCTACTACCGACACGTTAGACGAATACTATAATGTAAAACTTATACGAATTTAATAAAGATAATACCTATAGAAGAGGATATAATTTGTAAAAGGGTTATTAACCTAATTGATTAAGGATTTCTACTGCAACTAGAAGACGTATAAGATATAGCTGATTGCCTTCTTAACGTACGCGACGCGATGCGTGTTAGACTACAATAGGTAGAGAACTTTATATAACGCCAACTAGACCTTAATATACGATTCTAACGTCAGATTAATTATTAGAGAGTATTAGCTAAAGATCTTATAATTATTTTAGGTTGGTTTACACTTATATAAAATATAATCGCTAAGTATAAAATATAAGATTATAATATCTATAATTTTAATAAGACTAGCTTCTTAATAGGAATACTGTTATATATAAAAGTTATTATAACTTCTAACTAATATAGAAGGCCTTATATAAAACAGCTTAGTAATTATAAATAGGTTTTTATTATTTAGGGTGTTTATATAGATAGCTAGATAATGCCTTTATACGTTATTATAAAAGGCAGATATTACCTCCTCTCTTAGTATACTAACGGCCAGTTTCCACCCAGCTGGTATGTCTACCTAAGTAAAAACAGATAGATAATAAATAAGATTAGCTTAGATTAGCTAAAGTATTATAATTAATTTATAAAGTCCTATATAAAGGGTGCTTATTACCTCTTAATTCTAGATAGCTATAACAGTTATAAATCGACTCTATTTAATAACTACTGTAAGGAAGAAAAGATTATTACTTTATATATACCTCCCTATTTATTATATAAGCTTTAGCCTCTTAATATTAGTTATTTTAATCTATTAAAACACTTATATAGTAAAAAAATTAAGAATATAATAAAAATATAGATTATATATATTATAAAGGATAACTTTTTTCTTACTTTTAAAGCAGTATTCTTTACTTTAATAGGTAAAAAAAATATATAAGCAGGTTTTTAATAAGCTGGCTTTATACCTTTTAACCTAGAAGTTATTATTTCTTACCTAGATTTTAAGCTAAAGACGCCTACACTATCTAACTTACGCCTAGTCAGTCAGAGCTTTTAGAAATAAAAGATACTAACTATAGTAATTAAGGGTGTATAAAGCTCTGCCTTACTAAAAAAAAGGATTAGGGAATATTAAGGTAGCTTACTAACGCTATTATATAAAGTAATTAACTTATAGTTAAAAGGTATTAGTAAGTTAGCATACTGACTAGCTCTTATTAAAGCTGAGGTCTCTAGGCTTTATATAGCAAATAAGGTATTAAGTAAGCGCTAGAGGGCTAAAAAAAGCTAACTACATCTTAAAGGGTCACTTAATACTGTAGAAGTAGAGGCTATACGGGTTAAGAAGGGGATTATTAATACTAGGGGTGATAATATCTATATAGAGGGTGCTTGTATAGAGGAGGGTGAAGTGCGCGGTCGGCAATATAGTAATTATAGAAAGACAGGGCATAACGTATAAATATGTTAGGTAGTTTAGGACAGTACTAAAGAAGAAGATAATAATTAGTTCTAATTGATTTTATATATTATAGATAAATAAACTTATATAAAAGTATTAAGGTAGAGAAAAGTGTTCTGCTTGCTATGTTATTCCGCTCGCTATGCATATACGTTATAGGTAATATTATAATTAATAGTTCCTTTTAGGTATTTTAATATACCTATAGCTTATTTAAGTAGGAATTCTAACAGGTTATATAAATAACAGGAGGTAAAGGATACACTATAGGCTATATCTGGCCTAGTTATAAGCATAGCGTATATAAGGGAACCAATAAGGCGTTAGTATTACTTTATAAGCTCTTTAGAAGGCTTATATCCTTCTTTTTTATTCCCTTTTTTAGCGTTTAATATACCTATCGATATAGGTATATTATTAATAGAGGTATCTATAAGATTAAACCTCTTTAAGACTTACTAGATATAGTAGGCTTATGATATAGTAATAGACCTATTAGGTCTATTTCTAGTTATATAAAGCCCTAGAAACTTAAATACTTTACCTAAGTCCTATATCTCTATATATTTAGAGATTTTTTCTTTTATTTCCTTTATATACTTAATATCCTTATTAAGTATAAGGAAATTATTAATATACGTTATAATATAATAAGGATTATTTTTATCCTAGTTATAATAAGTGGCTTTATCTAACTTTAAAGATATAAAACCTATTTCCTTTAATATAGATTTTATCTTTAACTGCTACTGCCTAGGACTCTGTTTAAGTCTGTATAAGGCTTTTAATAATAATATAACCTGTTTCTTATTATTTTCCTAATTTATAGTATTTAAATTAGGATATTTAATAAAGAATTCGGTTAAAGGGATATTAGAAGGGTCTATATAGACCTCTTCTTCTAAATCCCTATATAGAAAGGCGCTAATAATATCTATTTGTTAGATTTCCTAGTCTAAGGCGGCTGCTATAGAAAGAAGTACCCTGTAGGTCGTAAGGTTACTTCTAGCTGTAAAGGTCTAGAAATAATCAAGGCCATATTTCTGTTTAAAGCCTCTAACAACCAGCCGGGCCTTATATTTATTAATATTACTATTAATATTAATTTTTCTCTTAAAGACCTATCTAATAGTTAAAGGTACCCTAGAGGTAGGCTTTAATACTGTTGCTGGTTTTACTTAAAAAGTGCCCCTTTTAAGAATAATAGCTATTTCTTTAAATATAGCTTCTTTC
>MU843647.1:0-15725 GCA_030867255.1 Colletotrichum somersetense | reverse complement strand
AGCCTGTGTTAGTCACTCCTTGTGAGACGACCTGGAGTGCACTGAGGCCGTAATAGTGGTATAGTGGTGTTGTTGTGAACCAACCCACCTACTATTTCTACTCTACGCCCTGCCTCAGTTTTAATAATAGTCCTAGACTTATCTAGGATAGCCCTATTAGTTCTTTCTGCTATACCGTTTTGTTCTAGTGTATAGGGCGTAGAAGGCTCTAATATAATGCCTTTATCTTTAATATAGGGGGTTAATTCCCCTATATTAAATTTAGTGCCGTTATCTAGGCGTAGTTTTCTAGGGTAACTAAAACCCTGGTTTTTATAGTATTCTAGCTTATTTTTAAGGATATTAATTATATCCTCTTTAGTTTTAGAGAATTCTATATCTCTAAAGCTAGAATAGTCGTCTGTAAAGGGTATAGCATAATTATTTCTATTAATAGAAGTAGGAGTTATTTTAAGAGTATCTATATAGATTCTCTCTAACGGAAATATAGCTTTATTATAGTTAATTTTAGGCTGTTGCCTAGTTAACTTAGAGCTTATACAGTTAGGACAATATAGGTCTTTTGCCTTTAATTTTTCTAAAGGTATCCCCTTAGTTATTTTAGCTGTTTTAACTAAGTAGGGACAGGAAGGATGGCCTAGTTTTTTATGCTATTCTTCTGTTATAGTAGTAGTAAAAACCTCTCCCTTTTTAGAGGTATTTACTTTAGAAGATATATTATCTTCTATATGTTTTTCTATAATAAAAGAAGAAGATAAATTATCTTTAGATTCTTCTAAAGATAAAGCCTTTATATCCTCTTCTAGTTTAAGAGGTTTATTTATAGGCTTTTTCTTTTTATTTCTAGTAATATTAAGGTAAAACCCTCTATTTACTATATTGATATTAGTAAAAGGTTTTTTATTGCTATTATATAGATTCTAGTTAATTAGGAATCTACTGCCTTTATAGTGTAAAAGGCCTAAAAATATAGATATAGGGAAGTCTGGTATATATAAGGTATTATTTAACCTTATATAGTTAATTTCCCCTTTAAAGTAAATAGGTAGTATTATAACTCTTATTCCTTTAGGTATTACAGGCCTGGCACCTATATTAACTATAGGTACGTTTTTATCTATAGTTAATTTAATAAAATAGTCCTTATTATTAGTAATATAGACTATAGAACCTGTATTATAAAGCTATTTGTCTTTTTTATTTAAGGAAGAAGAATAAGCCTTATAAGTATAAAGGTCTGTTAGATTTACAGCCTTCTGTAGCTTATTAGCTTGGTGGTTTATTATAAAAGTTGCCTTAGGCTTTTGTAAGTGTTGTAGGTTTAAATCCGGGTTATAGACCTTTTCTTTAGGTCTATTAATAGGTCTATTATTAGACCACTTATACGGTTTATCCTTATTAAAAGGGCTTTTATACTACTTAGAATTACCTTTATAAGTATTTCTATTACAGTTATTACAGTTAGATATAGGCGTATCGTTTTTACGCCTATTTTCGTCTAGTATATTGTTAATAAGGGCTTCTAAAGAGGGAGGCTCTTTAGTTCTTAAGGCATTATATTGCCTTTCAGCCTATACTAGAAAATAACTGCTTAAAGCAGCTATAAAAACCGTTTTTTAGTCTATATCTTCTATTTTAGCCCTTACGTTATTTAACTTAAAGATATAACCTTTAAAAGAGCTAATAAACTTATTTAAAGTGTTATAGTGCTTTAGTTTAATAGTGTAAAATTCTAAATATAATTATTACCTTAGAATAGGGCTAGTACCTTTATAAGAGGACTTTAGTATACTTAAGGTATCTCTAGAATCCTTTAAATTAAATACTAAAGATAAAGGTTTCTTTAGAAGGTTTTGCCTTATAATTAATAAGGATTATGTTTTTTGCTTTTCTATTATATCTTTATATCTCTCTTTTTTTTTAAAATAGATATCTAGCTTTAAAAGCTTAAAGAAGATGTTACACTTTAGTGCGGGTACATTGGTTGTAAATTTGATGCCCCTTCCTTTCCTAATAGGCAGGGGATCTACCTATAAATAGTAGAGGATTCTAGGCTAAACGGCCGAACAATTCTCTAGGGATTCCTAGAGAATTTACGGCAAACAGGTAGAGAATTCTCTGCCAATATCCCTATAATTCCTAGGCGGCTAACCGACAATTTGCCGGTCTGTTGGTCTGTATGCAATCTGGTGGATTCCCTAGGAAATAGACATTCTATAGCGTAATAATTACCTATATATAAATCACTTTTCATCCTAAAATATAAATAATTTATAAGTAATAAATAAATAAAAGTGTAAGTAAAAGAATATTATAACTATCTGTTATTATCTATTATCTATTTAAGCCCTTTTTTAATTATTACTATATATATAAAATAATTATTTTGCCCTATATTTCTACAGTTAGCTGTAGCTATTCCCTTATTAATTTATTATTTATTATTATTATCTATTATAAACTTAGGGAATATACTATTAAGATTTACTTAACCTTAGTGCTTTCTAGCAGCTAAAGGGTGTCTATACTGTAGATATTAGCTATATCGGCAGGCATTATATTAAGCTGCTTAAGCTACTTATTATTTTACTTATAGATATTATAGCAGATTTAGTTATTAAGTATGTTTAGGCGTTTCTATCTGTAAGACTTAATATAGGTTAAACCTGTTTTAAGGCAGATAGTAATATTAGCCTAGGTACTAAATTCCTTAGTCTTTATAAAAAGATATTTATAAAGACCTTTATTAGTAATAGTGTAAAGCAGGGAATTATTAGTATTAGTAGTATACTTTATTTTTATAACTAGATAATTAGCGTAAAGTAGGTCTAAAAGGTATTTTAGATTAAGTTTTATAAGAACTTAGTTAGTTACTATATTTTTTATAATCTAATTAATTAAGCCTTTAGTAATAATATCTAGAAAAAACGTAAAGTATTTATTTTAAAAAATAAAATAAGCGGTTTTTCTTATAACTGTAAGTGTAATATTAATAGGCGGTTAAGTAATAGTTTAGTTAGCTAGGTTAAATATAGAGACTTAATAGTATAGTAAAAGACTATAGTGTGTATAGGTAATAAAAGATTTAGTTACCGGCTTTTTATTAGCCTCTTTAAGGCTTTAAGAGGATAGTTATTACTTTAATTTGTTATTTAATGTGTAAATAGATAGTAAGACGTCTTTTTTGCCTCTACTAAGGATTTATACTGCCTAATCTTTAGTAGTCTGTAGCTAATTAGTTATAGATTTCTTAAGCTTTTAAACGTAAGCCTCTAGGGAATCTATAGCGTTTAGGACTTATTTAGTTAGGTATTTAATAGCAGTAAAAGCGTTTTTAACAGTAAATTAGCCGGTTTTTACCTGCTTAATAGTAGTATATATACTGTATAGAGCGTTAAAAGCCTAGTTAATTTTTATAGGTATCTTTAGATAATTATTAATAACTATAGGAGTATAGACAGTAGAGCCTATAGTTACCTAGGTATTAGCCGGCTAAGGATTTATAACCTAGAAATTAGTCGGCTAAACGTTTAGCTGCTGCTATAGATTAACTGCTAGTAACTAATTCTTATATTAGGCTAATTCTTTATAAAGAGCCTTAATTTCCTGCTTACTTAATATAGTGTTATTATTTAGGGTTATAAACTGACTATACTGGTTATAAGGAGTCGCTATATTGCTAGTGTTATATAGAGAATTACTAGTGATTAAGGCGGTGTTATTTTTATTTTTATTATCTTAGTTAGTAAAATTAATAATTAATTATAGTTACTACTTATACTTATAGGGAGTCTACTTCTTTTAGTATAAAAGCGTTTTTTTAGCTACTAAATGCTTTAGCTAAGGATTAGTAGAGAAAATTTACTAAGCTTCTTTAAGATTATTAGTATAAGAGAATTCTGGCTGGTTAGTAAAGATAATATAGTTAATAAAGTTTTTATATAGTAAATTAATTTTAAGCTGATAGGCTTTTTAATAGAAGTTTTTAATATAGTTAGGATACTAAGTGTAAAAGGCGTTAAATTTATTATAAATACTAGCTTAAAGAGAGTTCTAAAGACAGGCTTTTTTACTATAGATAGTAATTACTTAAAGATAGCTATAGAATATAAGCCTAGTACCGGTTTTTTAGCTAGAAAAAGGTTTATAAAAGAACTTATAATGCTTAGTGTCTGTAGAGGGATTTAGTTAAGTAAGATTAAGGATAATATAGAATCTTATTATAAAATAAAAGGTATAAGTAAGGGAGAATAAAAAGAGAGTTACCGGTTAATTTATATAATATATATAATATTATTAGTAAATATTAGTAAAGAAGAAGAGTAAATAAAAGTAAAAAAAAAGTTATAATAAAAAGAAAAGAGTTATATAAAAAAAAAGGTCTTTAGATAATAGTTACTATAGGTAACTTATTTTTTTCTTAGGTAAAGGTAAAGAATTAGTTTATTTATTTTTATTTATATAAGGTATATATTTATTCTAAACGGTAAGGCTGTTTGCTAGAATTTTCTTATTAACTGTCTGCCTGTTTACAGTTATTTTACTATTAATAGTTATTTAACTTTATATAGTTATTTTTTATATAATATTCTGTTTCTTTATATATGTTTTTTAGCTGTTTAGCTGTATTTTAATAGTAAATTATCCTGTATATAACTAGGGATTTTTATCTTTATACTAGGATTTTGCCAGGAACAGGTTATTTATATTACCTTAATAATAGTTATTTTTCCCTTTATAATCTTTATTATTATTCTACTAATTACTAGTAATATTTTTTAAATTCTTTAATTAATTTACCTACTTCTATAGTATCTTTATTTATTTATATATTATAGATATTTAAATATCTTTTCTATTTAATAAGGTATTCTGTCTACAGTTAACCTTATCCCTATCGATTTAATCTTTTATCTAGTATCTATTCTACCTTATAATACTAATAGTTATCCTGCTATTTATTTCTCTAGGCATCCTCTATTTCTACCAGGCCGCTTTTAATAGGGGTCTGTTTATATAGATCTGTTTGTAGGTCTTTAGCTAGGATTAGGTAAGTAACTAATATAACTAGGTAGATATTTATTATTAGGGGTAAGTTAAGCTTATATACTAGCTTCCCTACTTTTTTAAAGACTTTTATTAGTTTAGTATATAAAGGTAAGGTTTTTAATAGTAGATTTTCTAGTAAACAGTATCCTTTTTTAAGTTTTAAATAAATATAATCTCTTAGTGTAAATAAAATATACTGGTGCTTATAATTAAATATATCCTTTATATATATTTATACTGCTATAATAGAAAATTGCTTCCTTTTAGAATATTATACGGTTTATTTTAGTACTTAAGTTATTAAGAATATCTAGAGACTTATTAGTTTTAAAGCTGTATAATACTTTGTTTAGTGCGGCTTTTATTATGCTTATGTAAGTATTGTTTAAATTTGTCTGGATACTAGGGATTCTGTTAGTTTAGGTTTTTTTTAAAAATATAAAGGTAAATGCTTATATAGCTATTTTAACCGTCTGGTTTTTCTTTTCTAACAGACTGTCTGTCTAGAGATAATAGGACGTTAAGAATTTTAAAGATGTATTTAATTTAGCCTATAGGGTGTACTAAAAGTCTAAAAGGAATTTAGGATTATAGTCTAAGATTATACTTTTAGGGATACTCTAGTTATAAAGCTAGAGAAATCTTAGCAGTATTTAGGCCTAATTCTCTATAGTATATATAGTATATCCTGGTATTAAGATAGTTAATTTAGAAAATTTATTAAAGACTATTAGTAATAAGTTATAAAGAGGGAATTCTTTAAGTTACTATAGTGTATTTATAGAGGAGACTTCTAGTAATCTAGTTATAAAGTCTATTACTATAGTGTAAAAAGGAATCAGTAGGGAAAAAATTAGTTATATTACTCTAATAGGTTTATTTTATCTTTTTCCTAGCGGTCTACATACTAGACAATACTTCTAATACTTTTAAATCTTTTTTATAAGATTATAAATAAGAAATTTATCTTATAAGTTATACTAGACTTATTTATCTCTTTAGTAATAATTTTTATTATAGGCTATAGTAATAAATTTACTAGCTATTATATTTAGGATATAGAGTTTTTTTTTCCCTATATACTTAATAAAATATAGTAGCTTACTGTAAATTATAAAAGGCAGTTTAAAGCCGTATTAAGGTTCTTTTAGTTAATTCTATATATATTACAATTTTAGATCTTTCTAATATTACCTAGTAATTTCTTAGTAAAAGCTTTTATTAATTTTAATATCTATTACTATATATATCTAGTTATCGTCTTATATTTTATCTAATTTGCCTGTTCTAACAGAAGGTATTTCTTTATCTAGTAGCTAGAAAAGTATATTAGCTATAACGTTTAAAGATCTTAAGATATAGATATAGAACAGTTTAAATTATAAAAGATATTTAGCAGTAAGTACTAGGTATAGGTTTACTTATTTTTTATTTATAGTAAATAGTGTTATTTACTATATTACTCTATAAGTTAAAGTATAATTAGTTAGAATTACTGTTAGTATAGTTTTTACTAAGCTAACTATAGTCTTAGTTTTTCTAATTACCTATATAAGACAAGCTACTTTAAGTTCTATTATTTAGTATTTTTACTTTATACTTATTAGAGCTTTACTAAGATATATTACTGGCTGAATTGCCGTATAGGGAATTAGTTTTCCTAGTAACTAGTCTGTATTTTCTTTTAAATAAAAAAGTATAGCTTTAAATCTATAGTTATAAGAAGCATCTAGTTAGATAAATAATATACAGTTTAGGTTATAGTAAAATAAAGCTATATCTAAAGTAAGTGCTTACTTTATATCTATAAAGCTGTCTATTTAGGCTTTTATTAGCATAATACCTATATTTTTATAAAAGTTTTTTTATTTAGCTTTTTTAGTAATTCCTTATTTCCTAGCTTTAGCTAGTAGTGATATTTTTAAAGCTTGTAATAGTTAGTTTCTAGCGGTATACTTTAGGATAAGGTGTTATAAATAGCTGGTAGAACCTATCTATTTCTCTAGAGATACTAGATTAAATAGGAATTATATTTAGTAAAAAGCTTATATTCTGTCTTTAGTATTACTTAATCTAAAAGTATTTACTTTAAATCTAAGTAATTAGATTAAAGGGAATCTAATAAAAGATTTAGTTAGAGATAATAATAGGTTAATATCTATAAATAGTTAGAAAATAGTATATAAGTGTTTTATATAGTCCTTAGCGGTATATAAAAAGATAATAATATTATTAATAAATAACTATATAAAATCCTTATAGTCTCTAAAGAGATTATCTATAAATTGTTAGGCGTAAGCCGGTAAATTCTTAAATCCTATTAGGGCTGCTATTACTTTTTTTTAGCCTTAATAGCTAACTATAGTTAAGCGTTTTTAGTGTTTTTTCTTTACTAGAAATTAATAAAAAAACTATTTTATATTAACTACTATAGTAAAATATTTACTATATATTTTTTAGATAACTTCTAATTATAATAGTATTAGATAGGCGTCTAGAATAGTGGCCTTATTAAGTGCCTATAAATCTACTACTATTCTTACTTTTAGTTTACTATTTACTGTTCTCTAAACTATAAATACTAGAGCTCTAAACGGCGTTAGTCTAGTGGCCTATACTATTTAGCCTTTGGTATATATATCGTCTAATATTTTATTAAGGAATTCCTAGTCCTTAATACTATATAGGTATAGTTATTAATTAAGCTTATATTTATAGTAGTTTTTAGTAAGAGGAATTATTATTTCTTCTTTAGGTTTTACTTATATATATCCTATAGTAGGTTTCTATAAAGTTAGAAAGTTACTAACTATTTTGCTTATTTATAAAACGAATTCTAGGCTTTTATTATATATAGTAACTCCTTTAGAGGTTATTACTAAATTATAGGATTTATCTTGCTTAATACTAAGTTTTTAATCTATAGTCAGGTGTTTCTAAAAGATATTACTATTTTTTAGTGTGGTTTTACAGTTTGTATTTTCTAAGTTAAGATTATTTAATAGAATTAGTATCTAGCCTATAGGATTTACTAAGTAAGTTACGTTATATTATAAGTAGGTAAAAGTTTTTATACGTTAATTTTACTATAATTTTATTAGTATATTTATATTATTTACTATAAGTACTAATAGTAATTAACCTATTAGAGAATCTATTTGCTGCCCTTACTTAGGCCTAAATAAGAGCCGATCGGTTTTAAACCTTTTATATACTAAATAGGTACTATTATCTTAATTAATAGTAGGATAATAATATTTTTTATATAAGTTACCTTATAAGAAACAGGGCTATATTTAGTAAAGATTATAGTAGAAATTTCTAACCTATTATAAGAGCTAATTTAGATAATACCTTATAAGTTAAAAATATCTACCTGGTTTAGTATATTAAATTCTTAGCTAATTAATATTCCTACTGGTAAAGTCTTTACTACCTAGCCTTATATATAAAGTATAGCCTTATACGTTTAACTGTTAATTTTACTTTATACTTTTAGCTAGAATTTAGCCTACCTTAACGTTAGTAAATTGCCTATTCCTTAGAGTTACCTCTAGACTATAGGGTTAAACTTATAAATAGGTATTTTCTTAAGAATTCTTTAAGAGATAATATATCTTAATAACCTGCTGTCTATATAGATTTAGGTTTTTTATCTATCTCTTATATCTACTTATATTTTAATATATAAATAGTTATATACTACTTAGTGTATATTAGTTTCTACCTATAGTAGGCTTTATAAGTAAGTAGAATTTAGTTAGTAATTAGCAGACTTTTTATATATAAAAGTATACTTCTTTTAGAGGTATTATTTTCTTTTTATAGTTATTCTATAATATTTATATACTAAAGAAAAATAATACTTATCTTTATATTTTAGTATAGCCTAAAGTTTTTTAGGTAAGTTTATATTTAAAATAAAGTTAATATGTTTAGTTAACTTAGTAGAATCTCTAGAGTTATCTTTTATACTAGGTTCTAGTAAATTGTTAGGCGATTTAGAGGCTAAATATAATTTAAGTATAGAATATCCTTTATTTGTCTATTCTTTTTAGATAGCTAGATTTATAGTTCTATTATTATTTAGTGCCTTAATATTAATATAGTCTTTTTTATAGTTTATATTATCCTTAGGGATATAGCAGTAAATTAGCTGTAATAACTTAGAGTCTTAAGTTAGCTTAGTATTTTTATTACTAGCTTTTTAATATAGTGTATATAGTAATTGTTTTTATAGTCCTTTTTATTTTTCTAGCTTTTATAGCTAATTAGCTAGATTATATAATTCTATACGCTATAGATTTTAGGTGCTATATAACGACTTTTTTTTTCTCTAGGCTGGCTTTTTATTATAGATTGGCTTTATTATTATTAGCTTTTTCTTAGCAGATTTTTTTATTAAAAGCTTTTTTTAGGCTTCTTACTTAATATTTTATTACTATCCTTTTTAGTAAAATGTTAAGTATTAGAGTTATTAAGTTTAGCGTATTTTACTATCTAGCCTAGGTATTCTAGTAATAAGATTAGGATCTATTTTATTATAAATTAAGGCTAAATAACGGTTTTTAGGTTCTTTTACTGCTTATACTAGTTATTTAACTTAAGCTGTAAAGTAGTAAATATCTATATAGTTTTTTATATCCTTTAGGGTGTATTTTAGCCTATAGAGTTTTATTTTAGCTACTTTATATAGAATCTTAAATCTTTTAATAAGTAGATATACCTAAAGGTTAAGGCCTTTATAAGGGTCTGTAAGGTCTTAACGATCTTTATCGTCTAGGTCTTTAGAGTACTATTTATTAGCTATTCCTTTAAGGTAAAAGTAAAGGTTTCTAGTAACTGCTAGTTAATAACCGGTTAACGTTTATATATAGCGTTTAGCTAAGTCTAGAAACCAGTATATATCTGTCTATATAGTCTTAGTTCTAACTAGGTAACTATTATTATTATCTATAAAGGACGATAGGGGATTAAACTATCTGATTTCTTTTAGTTAAAATCTAAATAAACTAGACCTATAACTAGAGGGAGCTTTGTTTAGTTTTTCTTTAGGAGGGTTATTAGCTAAGGAATTACTAGAGTCGTCTGGGGGAAGATCTGGCTTTTATTCTTATAGGTTAGAGGACAGCTAACGTCTGCTTTTTCCTCTTTAACCTCTATTACTACCTTTTCTATAGTAAGGTATTTTTTAGCTAGGATACTAGAAATATTAGTCTTTTTATATTTCTTTTAATTCTTTTTAAACAGACTTAAGCTTAGCGGTAAAGATAGACACTATAGGATCTTATATTCTTTAGTTTTAAGCTTAAGATTTACCTTTATCTCTATATAGAGAAGCTTTTAGGTTATCTTTTACTTTTTTACTTTTTTTTCTTAATAGTTTATTCTATAAAGAGTTTTAGACTACTGTCTTAAGCTGTAGGGATTTAATATTAGAGTGTTTTAGTATTTTATTTATATTATAAGATTTAAGTCTTTTAGGGTTTTTCTAGCTTCTACTTTTTAAAGTAGACAGTAGTTCTCTTTCCTTTTTAAAGATAAAAAAATAAACGTATTAACTAAAGTCTATTTTTTCTTAGTCTTTTTACTATAATTGTTTTATTTTATTATAAATCTCTATCTAAATAGATTTAATAAATACTTTATCTTTTTTTATTTAGAAATTAATAGCTTTTTTATAACGCCTTAGATTCTTTAGCTAGGTTTTTAGATACTTCTATAATTTTACTAGAAATAAATAGCTACTTTATAGCTATTAATAAGTTATTAGCAGAAGGGCTTATCTAGCTAGGGTAAGCAATTTATCTAAAGATTCTTAATATTATAGGTAAGCAGTAGTAAGCTAGGCTATATAGAATAGATCTAATAAAAAAGACTAAGGTTACCTTAATAATAATTAGAAAGTAGATATAGATAATTCTATCTATAATAATAAATAATACCTTTAGCTTATATAGGTTTTACTAGGTAAGACTTAAGGTAATAGAGAAAGAAACTAGATATTAATTTTATTTTGTCTTATTTACTAGGTTTACTATAAGGAGTAGATAAAGATCCTGTCTTACTATAGTCTTTTAGTGCTAAAGAAAGGCTAAAGTTAAACTCTTACGTTTTACTTTTTTTCTTTTTATCTTAAGGAGTTATTAATAAAGACGGCTTCCTTAGACGGTAATAATAGTTATGCTACTATTTGTTACACTTTAGTGTAGGTATATTAGTTATAAATTTAATGCCCCTTCTTTTCCTAATAGGCAGGGGATCTACCTATAAATAGTAGAGGATTCTAGGCTAAACGGCTAAATAATTCTCTGGGGATTTCTAGAGAATTTACGGCAAACGGGTGGAGAATTTTCTGCTAATGTCCCTATAATTCCTGGGCGGCTAACCGACAATTTGCCGGTCTGTTGGTCCGTGCGTAATCTGGTGGATTCCCCAGGAAATAGACATTCTGTAGCGTAACAGAAGAGATAAATAAAAGTAATCTAGGAATTCTAGTTTTTAATACCCTAAAGCTTTTATTCTGTAGGCATTAAACAGCCTATAGTAGCCTTAATAAGATCTACTATTTTACTAAAATTCTTCTAGTATTTATATATATATAAAGCAGATAAATAGAGGGTTTTATAACTGCCTTTAAGGACTTAAGTAACCTCTTATAAATAGATAAATAGAGGACTTATAGATGCTTTTAAGACTTATACTGCCTTTTAGATAAAGGACCTTATACTGCCTGTAGTAGGACTTATACTACCTTTATCTATAGTAGATATTTATTACTATCCTTTAGTTATAAGTAATACTAAGGGCTTACTTTTTCTACTTTAATATTCTTATAAAGAAAAAAAAGTATAAATAATCTACCGTTTAGATAGATAGATAGGCTACTAAAGAGTATATAGAACTCTTTATAAGTATAGATATACCTTAGGTATATAACCTAGGCTTATAACCTATTAGAACAATAGGTTATATTATCTCTTTAAGAGATAAATATAATAGTATATCTTATAGAAGCAAGAATATAAGATATAAGAGGTAGAGTTATAGTTAATATAAGGATATAGTTATAAAAGAAATAAGTAGTAAAGAGAGTATAGTAGTTAGATTATTACTATAGAGATTACTTACTTACTTACTTGCTTAGAGATAGAAGAGATAGACCTAGAAATAGGAAGAATTCTAGCCCTTATATAATAATATACAGCTTACTAGAATATTCTATACTAACGTAAGCTGCTTATAAATTATAATAACTTATAATAACCCTAAGTTAGTTAAAATAATAACCCTAACTTACTGTTAATAACCTAGATCCCTAAAGTGAGGAGTAGTAAAGCTAATCTTGCTTCTCTAAAGAATCCTCTAGAATATTCTGCTGATTACGTAATTAGGTTGCTTACGTAATCAGTATATATATTAACCTACTAATTTAGTAGATTATATATATATATATATAATACGTAATATTCCTTATAATAAAGGAAATATAACGTAAAGTAGGAGTATTAAGAGTTATTATAACTCTTACTTCTAATAAAAATCTAGATAGTTCTTATAAAAAAATAGTAGATATATTTCTAAATTAATAAGAATATGAAATAAAAAGTATATACCTATAGTCTATAATTAGCTTTTAAATCCTTAAGGTTTATTTTTACTTTTAACTTTAAAAAAACTTTTTTTTAATTTTTTTATATACTAGTTTATTTTATAACTATATTATTATTATTATAATTATAATAATAATTTAAAAATATTTTTAAGTTAATTTATATTATATTATTAACTTTTTATACTATTTATACTATTTATAAGTATAAATATTATATTAACTATAACTAGTATTTTAATAGTCTTTTAGGCTATAAGATTAATAAAGTAAGTAATATAAAAACGTTTTTAAATATTTTTAAAGCTAATAATTATTATAATTGTTAGAATAACAATACTAATGATTGTATGACACCCAGTAAGTCAACCAGGAATAGTTTATAATTTAGTATTAAAGGGTACAGACTAGATATTCAGCCCTTAGTTAATATCAGAAAGGGGAACAGACTTTATATCTAGCTAAATGACTTAGGTTATATAAAGCAGTATAAGGACTGTTAGTATAACTACAGTAGAATAGGTTAGTTTAGTCACTAATAGATTGTTAATTTACCTTATACGTTTTACTAGTATATATATATATAAAGTCTATTTAATACTAATTAGTAGTTATTTAGTAATTACAGATTAGTAAAAGTAAAAAGTTAAGTTACGTTTTATATAAAGAGTCAGTTTATATAATATCTAACTATAGAAAGGCTAAAAAACTACTCCTTATAGTAACTACTCATACTAAAATAAGTTATAATTTATATAAAGAATTAGTTTATATAGTGTCTAACTATAGAAAGGCTAAAAAACTACCTTTTAAAACAGCCACTTATACTATTTTTTCCTTTATATAAAATAAAATAAGGAAGACTATACCTTCTTATATATATATAATAAGTAAGTAGTATACTGCTATAAGTATATTACCTAAAGTAAAACTAGACGTTATATAATTTAAAATAACTACTAATATATTAATATATAATACCTAAAGTTAAAAAAAGAAACCTATTATAAAAGACTATATCTTTATATATAAAGATATATTAGAAAGCAGCAGTATTCTTATTATAATATAGAGATCTTAAATAGCACCCTAATACTAGACTAAAGACTAAGACCTTATTAATAACCTATCCTAAAAGAAAATCACTATATATTTAGTATATAAGATCTATTAGATTATTTACCTAAATCTAGACTAATAATAACTTAAAGATATAATTATAACTAACTTTAAAGACTAAACACCTAACTACTAGAAATATATATTTTATTTATATTTTAGAGAATTTATTAAGTAAATTATTAAAAAAGATATCTTTATTAACATTAAGATAGCTAATTAAAATAAATAAGTAGTTAACCTTATATAACGGCTTAAAAAGCAGTATTAAAGAGAGTCTAGCAGTTATATAATAAATATACTAACTATTACTATTAGAAACCCTAAAGTTATAACTTAACTAAATCTAGCTAAATTACTAATAGAGTTAATTAAACTTTAGGATATACTAATAGCTTAAAGGACTAAAAAGCCTATTATATAAATAATACTAACTAGAGTATAATTTATATAGGAGGTAGAGAGTTTTTTAAGATCTTAAAGTTATAGTATACCTATACTATAGAAAGATATCTATAACCTTCTACTAAAGTAAATAGTCTAAAATAGACTATATAAGCCTTATATAATCTTTATCTTTTAAAAGGGCTAGAGAAAAAAAAAGAACTATATTAAAAAGCTATATAATATACTCTATAATAAAGCTAAAGTGTTTATTAGTTTCTATTACTGTCTCTAGATTATAGAAGATTAATACTATACGGTTTTTCTAGATATCCTAGTAGATTATATAGAAGAGTTTTACCTACACTATATTAGTCTAATATAATAATAGGATAAAATATATAATATACTAGATATACACTTTAATACTAGTATTAATTACAGTTTATACTAGACTAACTAGACTACTATATCTTTTATATAAGTTAAAAGGGAGAATCTAAATAAAACACCTATAGAAGTACTTAAAGTATTACTAAATAAGTTACCTTTAGTATAATAAGTATTTAGTTTAGGTTTCTAAAGAGAAATAATACTTTATATATAAGTCACTTAAGTATATTAAGGTATATCTAAACTTAAGACTACACTTAGTAATCTTAAGGCTTACTATATATATATAAAGTTCTTTTTAAACCTTAAGGCTTCCTTTTAAGTTACCTTTAATAAGAAAACTACTTTATATAATATTAACTTTATAGACTAAAGATATATCTCTAACTATAAGGAGAAATAATAATTAAGACCTTTATATAATAAAACAATATATTTACTATTTAATAAAGGAAAAAAAACTTAATCCTTTAGGTTAAAATTATTCTATATAAATATACTAAAGAAATATTTTATATATAAAAAGGAAGGATATTAGTTAACTAACTATATAGAAAAAGAATATAATTATATAAAAATATAGTATTTTTAGGTATATAGTACGCTTACCTAAGACCTATATAAAGATTTTACAGCCTACCTTCTTAAGATAAAGAGAGAAAGTCTTATAAAGGAGAAAAAAGAAGAATATAACTTATATAATAAAGACTAACTCTTAAAAGACTAAAAAGTCTCTTAATACCTTATAATATTAGCTTTCTTCTACTATATAACTAGTAAAGATATATTCTTAATACTAAGGACTACTAAAGCAGGTTAATTTATACTTTAAGATCTATATTATATAATATATTAAAAAAAACTTTAAGATACTAAAGCAGCTAAGTTTTTAATAGTAGGAAAACCTTAAGTACTAGTATACTTAAGAGAGAACCTATATATAAAGATCTTTTAGACACTAGGTTCTGCCTATATATAATTTAAAGTAAATAACTTTATTATATTAGTAGGGACTATAGAGATAAAGAACTAACTAGAAAGGGTTATATACTATATCTTAGACGCTCTAACACTATTCCTATTTTTATTATATAATATAGACTAACTAGGCGCTTACTTTAATAACGTCTTTAATACTATTATATATAAGGATAGTAAATATATACCT
>MU843646.1:47370-69054 GCA_030867255.1 Colletotrichum somersetense | reverse complement strand
TTAATTTTATATAATATAGTTAAATTAACTTATTAAAATAATAGAAGGGTAGGTAGATATACGTCGCTTGCTATAATGCGTCGCTTGCTATATATATACGTTATTAGTTATTCTAATTATAAGAATCTTATATACTTTACTACCTTAAAGGTTTTTAATAAAAAATAGATATAATAGTTAGAATTCCTATTAGAATATAACTTTAGAATTATCTATTATAAAGGTATAAAAAATAAAAAAGTTAACTCTTTTAATAAAAAAACAGACTATAAAGTCTAAATACTAAAGGAAACAAAGGTTATCTTTAAGTATAATAATAATAATAATATTATATTAGCTTGAAAACTTATTATAATTAGTATATAAGTTAATACTAATATAACTAGTAAGATAATAGCTAACTAGATCTATAAGATATATAATATTAAGGTATATATATATTAAGGCCTTATAAAGATATTTAAATAAATTTAATAATATTATAATAAGTAAGTTATATAAAAAGAAGTAGCCTTAGTAATAAAGGACTATAATCTTTATAAGAAAAGTAAAAACAGCCCTTATAAACTATATAGATATATCTAGCTATTACTAGTAGTACTAAAAGTATAACACTTAATCTCTTTAGACTTTATTATTAAACTACTAAAGTTAAAAAAACTAATAATAAATACCTATTAAAATAGTATACTAGTTATTATTAATAGACTTATAAAATATATATACTTTATTTTATATATAGAATTAAGCACTATAGAAGACCTTATATATACCTTTTTAAAGTATATTATTAGTAACTATAGATTACTAAGAGAAATTATATTAAATAAAAATAAGCTGTTTATATTAAAGTTTTAGTAATTACTAATTTTATAAGTTAGTATAGACTATAAACTATTAACTGCTTTCTACTTATAAACTAATAAATAGATTAAAAAGATTAATTAGATCTTTAAATAGTATTTATAATACTATATTAATTATAACTAAAATAATTAGGTATTACTACTACCTATAGCCTAATTTACTTATAATAATACTACTAAAGAAAGCACTAAAAACTTACTATTTTATCTAAACTATAGATTTAAACTAACTGCTTATAGAGAACCTTATAAAGGACTATAAGCCTTAAAAGCTATAGCTAAAGTTAATAAAGTAAGAGAACTTTAAAGTAAGGCAGCCTTAGACTTAGAATTTATTAGAATATAAATAAAAAGATATACTAACACCTTAATAGTTAAAAGACTAACCTTTAAAGAGGGAGATAATATATACCTTTTATATAGAAATATTAAAATAAAACGACTAAGTAATAAACTTAACTATAAAAAACTAAGACCTTTTGAAATCTTTAAAAAAGTTTTAAATATTAACTATAAGCTTAACTTACTAGAAATAATAAAAATATATCTAGTCTTTTATATTATACTACTAAAACTAGTACTAACGTATTTATATAGTAAGTAGCGTATTATAGTAAGTAGTATATATCTACCTTATTTCTACTAGCTTTATCTTTATATATATTTTTTCTCTATATATAATAATAGAATCCTTCTCTTAATAAAACCGAAGTATCCTTATAATTATAGCTATTAAAAAAGACTAAAATCTATCTATATAAAAGGCAGCCTCTATCTATAATATATTTAAAACTATACTCTGTTATTAACGCGCTAGATAAGTCGTATAAGCTAAGACGCGTTCTAAATTAATAAAGATAACTATATTAAAAGAGAAGGTAATTCTTAAAAAGGTTATTTACCTAATTAATTAAGGGTTTCCTTTATAATAAAAAGATATATAAGAAATAGCTAATTAACTTCTTAACGTATATAACGTAATATATATTAGACCCTAATAGGTAGAGAACTTTATATAGTAATAACCCTAATTAAAAATACAATTTTAACGTTAGATTAACTATTAGAGGGCCTTAGCTAAAGATCTTATAATTATATAAGGCTAGTTTATATTTATATAAAATATAATTATAAAGTATAAGATATAGAATTATAATATTTATAATTTTAATAAGACTAGGTTTCTAATAGGAATACTATTATATATAAAGGTTATTATAACTTCTAACTAATATAAAAGGCCTTATATAAAGTAGTTTAATAATTAGAAATAGGTTTCTATTATTTAAAGTATATATATAGATAGGTAGGTAATAATTTTATATATTATTATAAAAGGTAAATATTACCTTTTATTATAGTATCTTAATAGTAAATTTCTAGCTATATAGTATATCTCCTTAAGTAAAAACAGATAAACTATAAATAAGATTAGCCTAAATTAGCTAAAGCACTTTAATTAGTATATAAAGTCTTATATAAAAAGTACTTCTTACCTTTTAATTCTAGATAGCTATAATAGCTATAAATTAACTAAATTTAATAACTACTATAAAGAAAAAGTAATTATTACTTTATATATACCTCCTTACTTATTATATAAGCTTTAGCCTCTTAATATTAGCTATTTTAGCCTTTTAAAACACTTATATAGTAAAGAAATTAAAAAAATAATATAGATATAGATTATATATATTACTAAAGACGACTTTTTTCTTATCTTTAAAGCAGTATTTTTTACTTTAATAAGTAAAATAAATATATAAGCTGGTTTCTAACAGGCTAGTCTTATACCTTTTAATTCTAAAGCTATTATTTCTTACCTAGATTTTAAGCTAAAAACACTAACACTAGTAAGCTTACGTCTAGGTAGCTTAAGCTTATAAGACCTAAAGACACTAATAACAGCACTAGAGGGTATATAAAGCTCTACCTTATTAAAAAAAATTTAAAGACTATTAAGGTAGTTTACTAACACTATTATATAAGGTAATTAACCTATAGTTAAAAGGTATTAGTAAGTTAGTATATTAACTTACTATTATTAAGTCCAAAAACCGTTAACTTTATATAGGGATAAAAGTATTAAGTAATTACTAGAGGGCTAAGAAGACCTAACTATATCTTAGAGGGTTACTTAATACAGCTAAATTTAAGGCGCTATAAGGAGAAAAGGAAGTTATTAAAGCTAAAGATAAGGAAATATCCTAAAAGGGGGGTTATATAAAGGGTAGAAAACCAGGCGTATAACAATATAGTAATTATAGAAAGACTAGTTATAATATATAAACCTATAAGGTAGTTTAGGATAGTAATAAAGAATAAGTTAATATATAGTTTTAATTAATTTTACATAATATAGTTAAACTAACTTATTAAAATAATAGAAGGGTAGGTAGACGTATACCACTTACTATATATATACGTTATATAAATTAAATACTAATAACTATATTATTATTTAGCTAAATAAACTAGAATATAAATTTAAACGTATTATTAATAAACGCTATAAGAATAAATAAAATAATACTTAGTAAAATAGAAAAACTATAGATATAAAGATAACTTATAGGAACTAGTTAAAAACCTTTAGCACTTTTAATAACTGCTTAAGGACTTTTATAACTACTAGAGGGACTAAGTACTAATAGACCTATATCAGTAAATTTATCCTTAAGCCTATATAAAGACTTATCTATATTATTAAAAACCTATATAAACTATAGCTTTTTTATTATTCCCTTCTTATAAGTATCTGAAATTAATTTTAAAGTATTAGACTTATTTAGCTTCTATATTCTCTAGTAAAATATTTTAGCCTATTATTTCTAAGTAAGTTTTTAAGTTTTCTAAATATAAAATAAGTAACTAACAGTAGTTACTATTAAGGACTATAAATAAGTAAGCTTTTTATAAAGCTTTAAAAGCTTTTTACTAGCTTTTTCTTTTTTTTCTTTTTCTTTTTTTATTAAGTAATTAACTTTTATACTATAAATATATTAGTAATAAAATAGGATTATAGTAATAAGAGACTTATATATTAAAGCTATTAAGACTCTATTATAAGACTTTTTTACCTTAATATAGGTTTTATAAAAAAAAGAATCCTTACTAAATTAATAAGAAACCTTTATATAGTAATAATAAGTATAAGGTATATTAGCTAAAAGTAAATAAGCTTTAATAAATTATAAAAAAGCTAAACGCTTATAATCTTTTATTTTTATCTTTTAAGGTTTTAACTTTTTTAATTTTTCTATATAACCTAATATAGTGTTAGTATTATAATAAGTAAAGAAGTAAAATTAATAACTCTCTAACCTAAAAAAAGTAACCTACTTATATAGGTCTTAAAGGCAAGACCTTTAAGAGGGGAGACCTAATATTATAACCTAATAAGTTATAGGTAATATTATCTTATTTAGATAACCAGTAGGCAGTATAGTATTTATATAAAGACTAATAATAGGTTAAAATAAAATAACTCCTTAGGTTAAAAAAAAACTATAGTGTAAGTTAGATAATAATAATAAAGACTAATAAATAATAAGTAGTCTAAATAAAAGACTAATAACGCTAAAGATAGTCTATAGTAAAAAACTAATATTTAGATATCAGTTTTAGGTATACTAAAAGAAATAAGACTTATATATAGGATAGACTTAAACATACTTAAAGACAGACTTCTATAGCTTTTTAATAATTAACTTATAATATATTCTCTAAATACCTTTTAGTATCTAACCTGGTGATTTATTAATAAGAAGCTATATAAGCTTTCCTTATAACTATTAACTACTTAACTAATTACTAAGTAATTAATAAACCAGTAAGCTAATATTACTGTTACTAAGTATTAACCCTAGCTATACTATTAGTAGAAACCTTACTGTTAGATTACTAACTGTAATATAGAAAGCTAGTTCCTATAGTCTTAATAGGGCGTTTTCTTTTAGTATTATAATTATTTATATAACGTCTATTATTTTTCTATATAAATCTTTTTTATAAACTCTAAAGCGTATAGAAAATCTACAGGTTTATTATATCTTTATTACTATAAAGTATAGTATAGTATAAGGTATATTTAGAGTATTTATTAGAAACTACTTTATTTTTATTTTTTTATTTAACATTTATTATCTAGTATATACTATCTTCTTATATAGCTTATTCTCTACACTATAAAGTTAAACTAGTATGCTATTTATTATAGTTTTTTTTAATCCTTTTCATAATTTTCTTTATAAAAAGGCTATACTTAAAGTTAACAGTAAGAAAAATAAAAAACTACTAGTAGGTACTTTTAATATTATAAGTAGTAATTTTATTTAACCTCTTAAGATCTAGAGGTCTAGTAACCTAGACAGTTATTATACTTCCTTCGATAGTTTTATCTTAAATTTCTTAATATACTTTTATAATAATTTTATTAGTTCCTTTTTTACTTAATTTATATTATTATTTTTATACTGTTATAATAACCTTTATAGATTACTCCCCAAGCTTAGTATACTTAAGTGTAGTGTTCTTAACGTCTTTTTCTAGTTATAGCTGTTTTTAATAATTTTTTAAGCCTAGATATATTTTTTTAGTTATTTTTAAATAACGTTTAAGATATCTCTTATCTATAGTTTATTAAGTTGACTTTAAACTATTCAAAAGCCTAGATTAGTTCCCTTATTAACTATTAGTTTTATTTCTTTAAGACTTATTTTTATTAGTATTCTTTTTTTTAGTAATCAAGACTATCTTTTTTTTAGTTTACTTAGGTATTACCCTACTTACTTTTTATTATCTTAATAGATTATACACTTATCTTTTTACCAGGCGGTCTATGAGAGCTATAGGTATAGCGTCTTTTTTAACTTGTTTGGTCGTAACAACTTTAGTGTCTCTACTTTTGCTTTACAGGCGTTTTTAATGGCTTCTACTATAAGCCATTGTATTTATTATGATAGGTATATCCTCTGTGAGCCTCTAACAATCTCGCAGACCAACGCACCGAGAACCTTGTTGATCAGGATCGACACTCGGGCATAGAGCGGAGCTCCAGAGCTCGCGCATAATCTGCTCTCCGCGGCATGCCCTTAGACGTATTTTTGGCGCGGGTGCCCGTCTTCCATGACGAGGGCATATGTAGACGTCAGATTACTGCTGTCTGTTCAACCAATCTACCGGACCTCAACCCTGTACTCGCTCTTGACCTGAATACCCCCGTTATACATCGCTTCATTGTCGAGGCTGCGATCGTCGCCACGGTTGTCAGCGAACGCGCTGGTCTGGTTTTCCTCCTTCGGCCCTACGATATGCTCCTGGCTACCAACCGATCCGTCGTCGGGAATTCTCTCGTGTTCCTCCCTCAAGCGCGATCGCTTATGGTTCGACCCGGTACCGCCAAAGGTGACGAGTCCGGTGGGGGTGTGGCTGTCCGCGGTCGATCCCTTGTTGCGGCTGGGGAAGAGGGGCTTGATCGAGGGCGCGTTGGTGCAGATGATACCGATAACCTGGGCGTCATAATGTAAGAGGAGTACACCCTAGTAATTGCAATGTATGGAGGGGGTTCTTACGGTTTCACGGATGGACCAGTTGAGACCTAGATCAAGTCTCTCGGGCATTTGCAGGCAAATAATGCAGCGAAGAAGGGTGCAGATGACAATGAAGAAACCAGCGCAGAACATCAGACCAAAAGACAGTTTCCTGGTATGCTATGTTAGTGCATGCCCTAAAGGATTGGCAATAATCAGCAAAACCTACCTCTTCAACGTGGTTTGCAACCTCCACAGAAGGGGAATCGGAATATACATGATCAAAAGATCGGTGCTATTGAATCCGAAGTTAGCCAAAGAACTGCGGATATCAGAGATACAGCACTCAATCTTACAAAACATTGGTTGTGACCAGCGCGTAGTACTTGGACGTATTCTGGGTACAATCATCTTCGGACAGGTGTTAGTATTGTCACAATTGATTAACCAAAAGATTGCTAAGACGGCTATCACCTACCCCCGGCGTAGGGATACACCTGCCAAAGCCTGTGGATCGGGCGGCAGTGACCGGTGATGACTGCAAGAGTTGCCAAGTATGCGGTGACGGTGATGATAGAAATTACCTTGACTAGGCGTTCCTCGGGTAGAGACTTGCTGCACATGGTGTTAACGACTACGATACTCTGCAACCTCTCGCAAATTGGGATTGCATTACGTGACCCTGAAGAGGAAAAACAGCATGATGCCCTTCAAACTCCAGATCAAGCTGACGTAAATGTACCACGCCGCGAACAGCCACTTGGCACCGGTCTCATGACTCTTGTACTCTTCGGGAGTCAATGTCAGGGCAATTGCATCTGTCATGCCAGTAATGCTTCCTTTTTCAACTAAAGTGGCGGTGTTAGAGCAGCCGCGAGGTGGTCACGAGAGAAGAGCAATTACCAATGATCTGACACATCATAACCTCAAACTAAGGGGTTGTCAGCCAAAGTCCCGCCTCGCCCAATCACTGTGTCGCGTGACATACTGTGAAGAATATAATGGCTGCAATCGCCAAATAGTCGTCACCCTGCCATTTCCAGCCAACCATCTTGCACCGACTGAAGACGCGGAGAAACAGGACGAGGATGCCGATGGCATATTCCACCCACATCTCAATGACGGTGGGCCATAGAGACTCTGGTACCGATCCCATGTTGGCTGCTGTGCGTGCGGTCGCGACCGTCTTCCTGCTCACGACAATCAAAGAAAAAGATGAGTATTAAACAAGGTTTGAAAATGTCCGGCCCAAGACTAACTAACGCAAAGTGAGAGTGGAAATGTTCGACTGATGAAGGAGGTTTATCAACAAGCAGGAGGAATCGCCAAACCATCCAAACCGGGACGATGCAACATCTTTGAATTACAATTGCCAAACCCGGACGCTCTTCCGGGTTGGCCTTCAGATTCTATTCGGCAGTTACGCGATGATCGACCAAGCACCCGCGGTTCCTGAATCGCGGCAGCTAACGGCAGGGCTAATCCAATACGAAATGAATGTGGGCTGAGGTGGTAATTTGAAGCCCTACGGGAGACAGTTCCGGTGGCTTCTGAGGGAAGATGGAGCTCAATGTCAGGGTCCACAGCGAATGTATCGGCCGTTGGCAAGTATTACTTTTGTTCTGTTTTCCCTCTCCCTTTCCCGTACGGGGAACACTCGACACCCAACAGCTCTTTGCGAGACACTTCTAAGCGACGAGACCAGCGGAAATTTTGACTAAAGAGCGATCACCTGAAAACTCACAGTGATCAAGGAATAGGTGACACGTCCGCCTCAGGATCGTGATAGTGTTGCCGCCAGTGGCGGCGCTGCAAGGAACATGGAAGGTTATGGTATTATTTTAGAAGATGAACTCCGCTGCAGATACTGAGCAAGAGTAGCATTCCCAACTGACCTCTTTGCCTAATTTTGTGGTCTTTGTGCGACCTTGTAGGTTCTCGCAAAACATGGATATGTTCATTCATGCATCTTTCCAGTCATGCGTTGTTTTGATACCCAAAGTGGAGATAATACCTGGAGACGGGTCTCTCCCCGAGCGGGGGAGCCGGGAGATGGGTCTTGTGCTGGGGACCACTGTCAAACTTCTGACATACACCGCCAGCCGCTGAACTCTATTTTGATCAGGACTGACTCGCTCGACCATTGGTAATCAATACCCGGGAGCTGGTTGGCCAGAAATTTGGAAGTGCTGTTATGGAAGCTCTTGTCTTTGTGTCGAACTTATGTGTACGGATGAACATGGTTCCAGTTGCGTAATACTACATTATGTAGATTGGATCAACCCTCCGCTTATGACGCGTTGTGCGAGCAACAATCTCGAGAAAAGGAGGGTGAATGGAGGCATAAAAGTTTCGTATCTTTACAGATCTAATCGTTTTGATTTTTTCACAACTATCTACACACTCACCTCCCTTTGCTTTTTGTCTTCTTTTCTACACTGTGCAATGAATGCTTACCTATAACAGTTATGATATTAGTTATATCTATATAACATAGATGTGCTATTAGCACACTGCTTGACTGAATACATAGAAGCCTCTAAGAGCTTGTAAGACTTATAGGGGTTTTCTGTATGGAACCTAGACGCTGACGAACCCTCAGAGCATAACAGCAGGGAACGATTCTAGTCAAGATCCTGGTCATGGTCGACGGAAGCGAAACGAAGGGTACAGGGGCAAATCTCTTAGCAGGGATAGACACTTATACATTGCTTAGCTCATGTTACTCACTTCAGGCGACATTAGTCCTCCCAAGGAACGTGCCGGCGTAAAATCCAACAACAACAACAACAACAACAACAACAATAAAAACATTACCAGGTTACCACTCAATAGGCTGGGACGGAATAGGCTTGTCGAAGAAGGACGGGAGCTGCGAAGCCTCCACCACCTCACTAGCGAATGACGGGTGATCGTCGTACGCCAGGAACCCTGTACCGTCGTAGCAACCCACATATTCAGCGTCCATCTCCTCACCCTTCAGGATTGCAACGTCAACCCAGAGCAATAAATCGCCCCCCTCCATAACTCCACCAGGTCCATACGCAGCAAAAAAGTCCTTCCTGAGCTTGATGTGGACCTTGTCGTAGCGACCGATGTACTCCATCTTTGAGAGATCCAACCAGAAGAGGATCTGGGCCTGGCGAATGTAGTCGAGGCCAGGGAAGATGGAGTTGGAGTGGCCGTTGGCACCGTTGACACCGTCGGTGCCGTTCACGGCTCTCGTTCCGTTGGTAGCGTGTCCGTCGACAGCGCCGTTCGTCGCTCCGGGTTGCTTGTCGCCGGCGAAAGCATGGCAAGCTCTGGCGCTGACCATTCCCTTCTCGGGGCCAGCGGTCATGACATTAGTAACCCATTGCTTGGTCAGGCCGTCGAAGTTTTCGTTCCAGTGTCCGCGCTCGTTATCGTTCATGTAGCTGTAGTCCTGGCCCTCGACGACGAAGTTGATGTTGTCGGGGAACTTGGAGACTCTGACTCTGCCGAACCGGATCTTATCGCTAAGAGTTCTCGGTGTAGGGACGGCAGGCAGGGGAGACTCGAACTTGTCCTCTGGGGAATCGGGAGTCATGCGCGAGCGGTAGGCACCCCAGTAGCCGGTCTTCGCGGTGAGGGGGATAGGCTTGCCGCAGTGGCCGAAGCCTGACGCTTGGGGCTTGTTGGACTCGTACATGCCACGGGTTGCGGGGATGCTGACGGTCTCTCTCCAAAATCCGGCATCGGCAGGGAGGGCGGACCAGAAGGCGGCCGTCTTCGGGCTCTCCCACCATGTCTTGAAGGCCTGAGGCGAGGCCCAATAGCTCATCCAGACCTTAGAGGGGAGGTCATTCTGCTCGAGCTCCTCGACATGAATCGCAGCGCCCTTGATGAGTCCATCGAATCGGTGGATGAGGGCAAGCTTCTCCTCTGAAGGTGAGTCGGCGTGGTACTGGGCTCCGAAAATGGACACCGTAAAGTGGTGGGCGGTAGGGAACTTGGAGCGAAGCATGGTTGCGGTTTCTCGGCAGGAATAATCGGCTGGTAATGACAGGAGTTACTACGATATCCAGCTGCTGCTTGACGTCCGGGCCGCTTCGGCTTTATACAAGTAATATTCCATGTTCACCACGGGTAAGCATTACCCGCGAAGCGCCCTCGAAGCGCCCTCGAAGCCCACCTCTGGCGGCCATTGATCCGCCGCCCTTTCGACGGCTTCAGCGCCTGGGGTAAACCCTTTGTGCATTCGCATATCAGGCACTAGTGAATGTGCACTGTGACACTCCTGGTGGGCTGCCCCCACAGTCCAGGGCCAATATGGTAAACCCATCCCAGTTTACGACAAATGCCGCGAAGGCTGGCGGCGGGGGATCGGAGCTACGCTCCGTTTTGCGTGGATGCTCCCGCTGTCACATTCCCCGACTCATGTACGGATACGTACGCGTCCGTGGGTCTGGCTCTGGGGTTCGCGGGAGAGATCAACGCGTTGACTCCTAATTGAGTCCGAGATGTGGGGGCTTGTTGTGTTGTCTGTCTCCCCCTGGCTTCAGCCGGATACCCGGTCTCGGGTTGGGACAAGTCTGCGATAAAAACGTCTCTGGGACCAGCTCAGTAATTTTAGGCGTCGAGGCCATTGTTTACCTAAGCCAAGGTAAGCAAGAAACTTGGCAGTCAATGGGAATTATTGTCAAGCTGTCAATTTTGCCAAGGTTCTTATCTTGAAGTCTATTTCGACCATTGTGTCAAGCCACAGTCTCTATAGCATTGCTACAACAATAATGAAGCCACGCTACTAACGTTTACACCCCGCTTCTCAGAGATTACTATTACCGTATCCTCTAGTCAAATACAAAATCCGCACGGGCCATACGCTAGTCCTATGATAGAAGGCGGTCAACCTACGCACCTATCTACCTACCTACCTACTTACCTACTTACTAGCCCTTACGTATATCACTAACACCTGCCGTTGCTACTCCAGATCCCTGTTTCTGCCACCCCGCCAGCCCCTTTTCCGCAGCCTCTGGTCTGTGCGGATTTCGAGTTAAGTCAGAGGATACGGTATTAGGTCGTGACACCAGAGGGGCACCCTTCTGTCTGCCCCTAGCATCTATCTCTAGTACGCTAAAACAGGCTGTAACTAACACCACTTTACTTCTGTAACAAACTGCAGCGTCTGGTTATTTAGAGAAGTCATTATTCTTTTTTTTTTCTTTTTAAATCTATATAAAATAAGATGTCCAGCTAGAAGTACCCTCTGCTATATCGGTCTGTCTTTTCGTAATCTATTTCTATAGCGCTTAGTATCACAACTTCTTCCATTTACAGTATCCCGAATCCGCATTACTATGCTCTTCACATTCCTTTTTATATAAATATTAGTAGTAATACTAGTATGTTGGTTTTCACAACACACCCTTTTAAAGCGACTCATGAGAGGGTTACGGTTTGAGAGTCTACACTTATCACCACCCTCGGCGTCGACCATTTAGGCACCTGAGATTTGCTTACAAGCATCTTTTGTAGCGCTTTCCGAGTAATAACCTCCATTAGTGCAACTAGACATAGATTAGTTTATAATTATAAGTATATTGTGAAGCTGGAATAGCTTCGTGTGGCTAGTGCCAGCAGCGTCCGCTACAGATGTGGCACACTACCTGCACAGACCCTACTAGAAGGGTATTTCTACTACTTCTCCAGTTTATATCTAGTTTCTTAATAGAATAACTACTTTTCTCTCTAATAACTAGACGCTGCAGTTTATTACAGTTATAAGCCTAGCTCTTATATAAAAAAGCCTTTAGATATTATAATTAAATCTAGCGTCTATATCTCTTACTTTTTTATCTTAAACTATTCCCTAGTTAAACTTAACTAATAAAGTTATTATAAATAAAATTAAGAAGCTAACTGACTATAATAAGTCTATTAAGCTGGTTACTAGGCGTAATTAGCCTAAATAGTATATTACCCTTAAATACTATACCTATAGTAAAAAAATATAAGAATATATTAACCTAGATAGTAATTCTTAAAAAAGCCTTAAAGATAAGCCAGAATATTAGTTATTTAATAACTAGTTAACTAAATATAATAAGGAAAGACTAATATCTTAATATACTATAATTAAGACTCTAAATATTATAGCACTCTACTTAATTAAAAGCGCTTAAAAAAAGGAAGTTAAAAGATCTTCTAATAAGAAATATATATATAAAGTAATTAAAGCTTAGGTTTAGTCTATAGTAGACCTAGCACTTTTTAGCCTAACTTAAATAAAGATTCTTAATTAAGCGTCTAAAAAGAAGTCTCCTATATAAAGGGATATATTGCTTTAGGCTCTAATTAGAGTTTTTAAATAACACTATATTTTAAATAATTTTACTATACTTACTTTAGTTTATAAAAAGTATCTTATAGTGCTTATAAAAGTAAATATAAATATTAATCCTACTTTATAGTATACTAACTAATAGAAATACTATTTTTAAAGAAAATAGTATAAGATTTTAAAAGTCTAAAGGAATCTTATTATTAGATTATTTCTTAAAACCGTTTTAAACTGCCTGGCTTTTATATAAGGAAAAAAGATATTAAACTGTATAGTAGAGAATAAGATAACTAATAAAAAAAAACCTATCGTTAAGTAATTATAAAGCGATTTTTATTACACTCTACTATAAAGAAACCTTAATAAAAGGAAAAAGTAAGGTATTAGGGGTCTATATAACACTTTTAGACTGCTTAAATAGGAATTTTTAATCTTATTTACTAAAAATAAGGGAATATCTATATAGTGTCCCTATAATATACCACCTAGCCGATTGTCTACAGGTTAAAATAGCAGTATAAGGCGTCTCTTACTAGATAAACCTAAAATAAACCTAAAAAGAATCTACTAAGATTAGGGAAAAGCTTAAGAAAGACAGATAGCAGTTAGTTTAATATACACTTATTAATAAGGGATAAATAAAGTAACTAAATAAGGTATAAAATAAGAAGTAATTTCTACCTAAGAAATCTAAGACTAAGGATAATAATAACTTAAGATCTGCCTTAAGAACTAGAAACTTAATAGTCTATATATTAATTAACTTAATACTAATTAAAAAAAAACTTTAGATAGAAACCGTATTATATAAGGTTTTTACTTATAGTTATAACGGTCTATATGTATTTTCTAAGTGTATAGCCTTTAATAATTATAGTGTTACCTATCTAGTAAATAATCTTAGCCTTCTTAAGCCAGACTTACTTAAAGATCTTAAGTTAGATAAGTATATTAAATTAGGATTATCCTTATTTCTAGTTATTAAGAAAAAAAAACGTATTCTTAAGAAAATCCTATTAAGACTAAACAGACTAAACACAGTTAACCTAGTCCTAACTAACGTCTATTACGTTAAGAACTTTTATATAAACGTTATTTTAGAGGTATATTTATAAAAAGCAGACGTTTAGTACTATAGTTATAACTATACTCTCTAGAGGGGTCTTATTAAGAAGAGTAAAGTAGTCTTCTGCTTTATATAAAAGTTTAACCTAGTTTTTCTCTAATATAACGTCTGTTCTATATGCTTTTTTCTACTTATTCCCTACAGCCTTATAGGTATATATTTTACCCTAAATTTATAAGGTTAACAGTAGAAACCGTCTTATAATATATAAAGAGATAAGACAGATAATATAAATATCTAGCACCTTTAGTTAGGGTATCTAGAACTAAATACGCTTTAGTATCTAGTTCTAAATATAAAAGGAGTTAAGATATAAGTACCTTCCTGCTTAAAATATAAATACTATATAACAACCTATACCTTATAAGTTATATCTAGATAAATATTAGAAGTAAAGTTAATATAACCCTACTACTATATCTTATAGGACCTTTTTAACTATCTAGTAAGCTTTAATAGGGTATACTAGATATTAATTATTAAGGATAAATATTTAGGTTGCCTGTTTGTTTTCCTTTAAATATAAAAGACTCTATTTAAAGTTTTTAAAGTGCTTTACCTATTTAAAAGGTAGACGTAAAAGTAAAAAGGGCTGGTAATCTATAAGATTAGATAAGACGTTAAGCGCACTATAATTATAATCTAAGGCTTTACTGCTTATAAACTCTAGACCTAGGAACTAGAGATTAATATAGAGCTTTCTCTACTTTATACTAAGGAACTAGTAAGAGGAAGTAAGTAAGCAGGCTAGAAAGTTATTACCTAAACGATTAAAATAATAAGTATAGCTACCTTACTAACCGATTTATAGTCTAAAGCCGTTATAACAGCAGCCTATATAATTACTATTAGCCTATAAAAGTATAATAATTAGAAATCTCTAGTTAAAATAAAGAAAGCTTAGTACTATTAATATTTTAGATAGTATATATTTTCTTAAATATTAAATCTGATAACGTACATGCATAGTGAGTGGCCTATCATAGTGAGTGGCCCACTTCCTTACTATACCTTAAAGGGTACTTTTTTAACTATTTTTTAAAAATCTAAATCTTCTTTAAAACTAGTAAAATTTTATATAGAGGTATAGATAAGAGTTAGAAAGTAAGAAATAATACTATAGAAATTATTATCTAACCCTAACCCTATACCTTAACTCTAACCCTTATCGGTAGGAACGATAAGAGAAATTCAGGGTTAGGATTAGACAGTAATTTCTATAGTAATATTTCTTAAAACTTAACTCTTATCGTTATATAATAAAGAAAGCTAGACCTCTTTTAGTTATAAATTCGTTTTTTAATAAATAGTTAAAAAAGAGGTGTTTTCTATACGATAAGGAAGTAGGCCACTCACTATGATGGGCCACTCACTATGCATATACGTTAAAGGATTTATAACTATATTAGGGTTAGCTTTATATATATAGGTGTTACGTTTATCCTCTTAAGAGAGAGAGAGAGAGAGGGATTAAAAAAAGACTTTTTAAAGTAGTTCTCTAAAAGTATATTAGATACCTAGTAGGTTATATACTAAATATATATAACCTATATAGGATTTAGGTTTTTATCCTCTATTAGGTATTTATTACTAGAAATATAATATTTAATAAGATAAAATTCTACTTACTAGCTAATTCCTAGTTAGTAATTAAAAGATAAGTTATAAGAGAGATTATTAAGCTTAAGACGCTAATAATAAATATAAATACAGTTTTTAAAGCCTTAGGTATATAAAACCTAATAGATCTCTTAATAGAGGACCCTTTAGAAGTAATAACTAGTCTAGAAATAATAAAACTAACTAGTCTTATTACTAGAACTAATATATAAAGTAAGCTTCTTAAGGGACTACTTCTAACGCTAGAATCTACACTTAGGCCGGAAGTATGCCTAGAAACCGCTCCCTTACCTAAGGGGACAGTAGAAAAGTAACTTCTATAGGATTTATAGCAGGAAGACAACACTATAAACACTGCTATAGGTATAGATAGTAATTCTAGCTAATCCCTAATAAGGGAAAAAGTTAAAGACGTTATATATATATAAATTAATAATCCTAATAAGGATAATAAAATCGTTAATTAAGCGACCCTATTAAACTCTACTGTTAAAGCAGATAGGCTATTACGCCTTAATAATAAGAGAACTATAGAACGCTTATCCTAAGCAGGTTTAGCCTAAGGGGTAGAAGGCTATACCTAACTAGTAAGAAGAAGTAGGAAAACTAGAGGATTACTACCTAATAATATAAAAAATAACTAAAAATCGTCTTAAGGGGTAAAAAGAAAAATATAAAACTTTTTTACTTATTTAAAATAAAATATAGAAACCTAAAGATATAAAATCTTATATAAATCTAATTTTACTTATAACACTTTACTTTAGGCAGACAGGTTACAGACTATACCTTGTTTTATAGATAAAAAATAAAACGACTTTTTTTTAATATATTTACCTAATTAGCAGAAGGCTAAAGATAAAGCAGACTAAGGATATTATATCTTTTATATAACAGTAATAGGAGCAATTTAAGGCGTAACTTATATCTAGAGGGTGCCTACACTAAGTAAAAAATACCTTATATTAGAAGTTTTAACCTTACTAAAAACTTATAAAGATATACTTAAGCTATTAGAAAATATTTATATTTTTTTAAAAAGGTAATCCTAAAGGAAATTAATAAACTAAGTAAAAAAGAGATTTAGAAGGTTGTTAATATAATAGAAGTAAAAAATAAACTGCTTCTGCTTAAATAGGTATTTATATATAAGCCGGATAAGGATAGATTTCTTAACTAGTGTAAGGTAAGAATCTATATATAAGGCGACCTTTAGAAGGAAAATCTACTTTAGTAAATATATATAGCCACACTTATAGTAAAGACTTTTTAGGTAGTAATAGTAATTACAGCCTAGTTTAACCTTAATATTTATTAATTAGATATAGTTAACGTGTTTCTAAATATAGAAATAAACAGTAAGCCTGTTACTTACTAATTTCTAGACGGTTTTTAAATCTATAGGAAATACGTTTAACTTACGTACTATTACACTTTAGTATAGGTATATTAGTTATAAATTTAATACCCCTTCCTTTCCTAATAGGCAGGGGATCTACCTATAAATAATAGAGGATTCTAGGCTAAACGGCCGAATAATTCTCTAGGGATTCCTAAAGAATTTACGGTAAACAGGTAGAGAATTCTCTGCTAATATCCCTATAATTCCTAGGCGGCTAACCGACAATTTGCCGGTCTGTTAGTCTATACGTAATCTAGTAGATTCCCTAGGAAATAGACATTCTATAGCATAATAATTACCTATATATAAATCACTTTTTATCTTAAAATATAAATAATTTATAAGTAATAAATAAATAAAAGTATAAGTAAAGAAATATTATAATTATCTGTTTTTATTTATTATCTATCTAAGCCCTTTTTTAATTATTACTATATATATAAAATAATTATTTTACTTTATACTTCTATAGTTAGCTATAGCTATTCCCTTATTAATTTATTATTTATTATTATTATTATTATAAACTTAAGGAATATACCGCTAAGATTTACTTAACCTTAATACTTTTAGGTAGCTAAAAGGTGTCTATACTATAGATATTAGCTATATTAACAGGCGTTATATTAAGCTGCTTAAGCTACTTATTATTTTACTTATAGATATTATAGCAGATTTAGTTATTAAGTATATTTAGGTGTTTCTATCTATAAGACTTAATATAGGTTAAACTTATTTTAAGGCAGATAGTAATATTAGCCTAGGTACTAGATTCCTTAGTCTTTATAAAAAGACGTTTATAAAGACCCTTATTAGTAACAGTATAAAATAGGGAATTATTAGTATTAGTAGTATACTTTATTTTTATAACTAGATAATTAGTGTAAAGTAGGTCTAAAAAGTATTTTAGACTAAGTTTTATAAGAACTTAGTTAGTTACTATATTCTTTATAATCTAATTAATTAAGCCTTTAGTAATAATATCTAGAAAAAATATAAAGTATCTGTTTTAAAAAACGAAATAAGCGGTTTTTCTTATAACTGTAAGTATAATATTAATAGGCAGTTAAGTAATAGTTTAGTCAGCTAGATTAAATATAAAGACTTAATAGTATAGTAAAAGACTATAGTGTATATAGGTAATAAAAGATTTAGTTACTAGCTTTTTATTAGCCTTTTTAAGGCTTTAAAAAGATAGTTATTACTTTAACTTATTATTTAATATATAAATAGATAGTAAGATATCTTTTTTACCTCTACTAAAGATTTATACTGCCTAATCTTGAGTAGTCTATAGCTAATTAGTTATAGATTTTTTAAGCTTTTAAATATAAGCCTTTAGGGAATCTATAGCGTTTAGGACTTATTTAGTTAGGTATTTAATAGTAGTAAAAGCGTTTTTAATAGTA
Organism: Colletotrichum somersetense; assembly: GCA_030867255.1. NCBI lineage: Eukaryota > Fungi > Ascomycota > Sordariomycetes > Glomerellales > Glomerellaceae > Colletotrichum > Colletotrichum somersetense. Next base: position 50,796 of record MU843646.1, on the reverse strand, counting down.
AATTAGCTAGTTTTTACCTACTTAATAGCGGTATATATACTATATAAAGCGTTAAAAGCCTAGTTAATTTTTATAAGTATCTCTAGATAATTATTAATAACTATAAGAGTATAAGCGGTAAAGCCTATAGTTACCTAGGTATTAGCTGGCTAAGGATTTATAAGCTAGAAATTAGTTAGCTAAACGTTTAGCTACTGTTATAAATTAACTGCTAGTAACTAATTCTTATATTAGGCTAATTCTTTATAAAAAGCCTTAATTTCCTACTTACTTAATATAGTATTATTATTTAGGGTTATAAACTAACTATATTAGTTATAAAGAGTTACTATATTACTAGTATTATATAAAGAATTACTAGTAATTAAGGCGGTATTATTTTTATTTTTACTATTTTAGTTAGTAAAATTAATAATTAATTATAGTTACTACTTATTTTTATAAAAAGTCTACTCCTCTTAATATAAAAGCGTTTTCTTAGCTACTAAATACTTTAGCTAAAGATTAGTAGAGAAAATTTACTAAGCTTCCTTAAGATTATTAGTATAAAAGAATTCTAGCTAGTTAGTAAAAATAATATAGTTAATAAAGTTTTTATATAGTAAATTAATTTTAAGCTAACAGGCTTTTTAATAGAAGTTCTTAATATAGTTAGGATACTAAATATAAAAGGTATTAAATTTATTATAAATACTAGCTTAAAGAGAGTTCTAAAGACAAGCTTTTTTACTATAGATAGTAATTACTTAAAGATAGCTATAGAATATAAGCCTAGTATCGGTTTTTTAGCTAGAGAAAGGTTTATAAAAGAACTTATAATATTTAGTATCTATAGAGGGATTTAGTTAAGTAAGATTAGAGATAATATAGAATCTTATTATAAAATAAAAGGTATAAGTAAGAGAGAATAAAAAGAAAGTTACTAGTTAATTTATATAATATATATAATATTACTAGTAAATATTAGTAAAAAAGAAAAATAAATAAAAGTAAAAAAGAAGTTATAATAAAAAGAAAAAAGTTATATAAGAAAAAAAGTCTTTAGATAATAGTTACTATAGGTAACTTATTTTTTTTTAAGTAAAAGTAAAAAATTAGTTTATTTATTTTTATTTATATAAGGCGTATATTTATTCTAAACGGTAAGGCTGTTTATTAGAATTTTCTTATTAACCGCCTACCTATTTACAGTTATTTTACTATTAATAGTTATTTAACTTTATATAGTTATTTTTTATATAATATTTTATTTCTTTATATATATTTCTTAGCTGTTTAGCCGCGTTTTAATAGTAAATTATCTTATATATAACTAGGAATTTTTATTTTTATACTAGGATTTTACTAAAAATAAGTTATTTATATTACCTTAATAATAGTTACTTTTCCTTTTATAATCTTTATTATTATTCTGCTAATTACTAGTAATATTCTTTAAATTCTTTAATTAATTTACCTGCTTCTATAGTATCTTTATTTATCTATATATTATAAATACTTAAATATCCTTTCTATTTAATAAAGTATTTTATCTACAGTTAACTTTATCCCTATTAATTTAATTTTTTATCTAGTATCTGTTTTACCTTATAATACTAATAGTTATCTTACTATTTATTTCTCTAGGTATCCTCTATTTCTACTAGGCCGCTTTTAATAGGGGTCTATTTATATAGATCTGTTTATAGGTCTTTAGCCAGGATAAGGTAAGTAACTAATATAACTAATTAGATATTTATTATTAAAGGTAAGTTAAGCTTATAGGCCAGCTTCCTTACTCTTTTAAAGACTTTTATTAGTTTAATATATAGAGGTAAGGTTTTTAATAGTAGATTTCCTAGCAAATAGTATTTTTTCTTAAGTTTTAAATAAATATAATCTTCTAGTATAAATAAAATATACTAATACTTATAATTAAATATATCCTTTATATATATTTATACTACTATAATAAAAAGTTTCACTTTTTTTTAGAATATTATACAGTTTATTTTAGTACTTAAGTTATTAAGAATATCTAAAGACTTATTAGTTTTAAAGCTATATAATACTTTATTTAGTATGGCTTTTATTATACTTATATAAGTATTGTTTAAATTTACCTAGATACTAGGGATTCTGTTAGTCTAGGTTTTTTCTAAAAACATAAAAGTAAATAATTATATAGCTATTTTAACTGTTTAGTTTTTCTTTTCTAATAGACTATCTATCTAGAAATAATAAGATATTAAGAATTTTAAAGATATATTTAATTTAGCCTATAGGGTATACTAAAAGTCTAAAAGGAATTTATAATTATAGTCTAAAATTATACTTTTAGAAATACTTTAGTTATAAAGCTAAAGAAATCTTAACAGTATTTACACCTAATTCTCTATAGTATATATAGTATATCCTAATATTAAGATAGTTAATTTAAAGAATTTATTAGAGACTATTAGTAATAAGTTATAAAAAGAGAATTCTTTAAGTTACTATAGAGTATTTATAAAAAAGACTTCTAGTAATCTAGTTATAAAGTCTATTACTATAGTGTAAAAAGGAATAAGTAAGGAAAAAATTAGTTATATTACTTTAATAGGTTTATATTATCTGTTTCCTAATAGTCTATATACTAAATAATACTTTTAATACTTTTAGATCTTTCTTATAAGATTATAAATAAAAAATTTATCTTATAAGTTATACTAGACTTATTTATCTTCTTAGTAATAATTTTTATTATAGGCTATAGTAATAAATTTACTAGCTAATTATATTTAGGATATAGAGTTTTTTTTTCCCTATATACTTAATAAAATATAGTAGCTTACTATAAATTATAAAAGGTAGTTTAAAGCTATATTAAGGTTTTTTTAGTTAATTCTATATATATTATAATTTTAGATCTTTCTAATATTACCTAATAATTTCTTAATAAAAGCTTTTATTAATTTTAATATTTATTACTATATATATCTAGTTATTATCCTATATTTTATCTACTTCTCTTATTCTAACAGAAGGTGTTTTTTTATCTAGTAGCTAGGAAAGTATATTAGCTATAATATTTAAAGATCCTAAGATATAGATATAAAACAGTTTAAATTATAAAAGATATTTAGTAGTAAGCACTAGGTATAGGTTTACTTATTTTTTATCTATAGTAAATAGTGTTATTTACTATATTACTTTATAAGTTAAAATATAATTAGTTAGAATTACCGTTAGTATAGCTCTTATTAAGCTAACTATTATCTTAGTTTTTCTAATTACCTATATAAAACAGGCTACTTTAAGTTTTATTACCTAGTATTTTTATTTTACACTTATTAAAGCTTTACTAAGATATATTACTAGCTAAATTACTATATAGAGAATTAGTTTTCCTAGTAACTAGTCTATATTTTCTTTTAAATAAAAAATTATAGCTCTAAATCTATAGTT